>RJWJ010025942.1:0-23419 GCA_004363605.1 Indri indri
CCACTCCAAGCCCCTGGTGAGGGGCCGGGTCGTGTTCTCCTGGTGGCCGTGGGGTTAGAAACAGACTGTGCCCTGGTTCCTTCTAGCTCCCTCTCTGTCACCTCAGAGGGAGGAGATTTACAGCCCTGGAAAACACAGAAAATTGGAGAGATTACAGCTCACTCACTGGAGGACACCTCCAGGGAGCCAGGCCCCCGGGGCATGCAGGGCCGGACCTCCAGGCAACTTTGCAACCGAGTTCAGACTTTGAACTGCCCTTTTCTCTCCAACACAGCAAAGGTCAATTAAATATATACTTTTAGGTACTTACCAATGCTCAACGAGAAGACAAAGCTCTCCATGGACCTGAACTAGAAGCATGAGGTAGGAAAGGGACCAGAGCTGCCGACATGCTGAGCTCTGGGGCAAGAGCCCATCAGAAGTGGTAGTAGGGGGTTGACTCCTGCAGCTGACAGGGACCCGGGCATCCCCACGTGCGGGGAGACCCCAGCCAGGCTCGTGAAGGTGAAACCAGGAGCGAGTGAAAGAAGCTGGGAGAGCCGGTCCAGCAGAAGCAGAGCAGCCACATGGGCGGGACCTGGGCTGAGCTGCTGACCACCCAGGCTGCAGCTGTCTCTCCCCAGCACCCCACAGGCTGGGAGCGGGCTCCAGTGCAGCCCTGGCTCCGGAGCAGGATTCTCAGGAGCAGAGGAAAGGCACCTGCAAAACCACCAAGTGAGGTCAGGTGAGGACAGGAGAAAGTCAGTGAGAGGGAGAGAGACTCACTCAATAGAAGGTTCTCAACAGCACAAAGTAGATTTACAATAAGGTGATAATAATCAGTTCAGACATTCACCACTGAGGAAATGCAAAAAATAGGAAAACCTCAAAAATTACTGTAGAATACCTTTAAGGACCTCGAAAAGGTAGGGAAAGAAATAACATCAAAAATGGAAGAAAAGATTATTAATTAGATATGAATTTTAAAACAGATAAATTTTTAAAGCCCAATTAAAGATCCTCAAAGGCAAAAATATAGACATTGGAATTTTTTTTGTTTTAAATCACAAATGGATGCGAACTTAGAGAAAGAATTTTTGAGCTGGAAGATAGTAGCGTGAAGCTCCCTCTGGGTGCAGTGCATAAGATACAGAAAAGAAATTGAGATTCCAACACACAAGAAGGAAGGAATAAGGGGATGGCAAACAATATTTGAAGAAAATATGGCTAGAAGTTTTCAAGAGGATGAAAATGCAAGAACCTTCAGCTAAGGAAACAAAATAAAGTGCTGGGCAAGATAAATATAAGTGAATCGTAAGAAAACACTGTTGCGGAACAGAAACGAGAAAGTTTCTAAAAAGAAAAGAGGTATTGAAAAATAATGACAACGAGCCTGACAACAAATGTCTCTTCAGCAACAACAGATGTTAGAAGACAATGAATAAATAGCCTCAGAGTGTTAAGAAAACTATGAATGTACTATTAGATGCACCCTGTGAAACTATTGTTCATGAGTGAGGGTGAAAGAGGCCAAGATATTTTCAGAGAATGAAATGAAAAACATGCTTTATGACCTTCAGACCATTGCAGAGAAAGCTACTAAAGGATATATTTCAGCAAGATGAAAAGTGAACCAACAGAGAAGGATTGGCCTGCTAGAAACAATACCAAGCAGAGAAGATAGTAAGAGTATTATTTAACCAATGATTAGAAATTTTTATTTAAGAATATTGAATTAAAATGTCAGACAACAACGTAAGGTGGTGGCAACTGGAGAAGGAACAAAGCATCAAATAACTTTAGACTTTGTTAGAAAATAAAAGCTAATGTAAATACAAAACAAAAGTAGACAGAGATAAATATATCAATACTCACAATAAATGTGACTTAATTAAAGTTACCTAAAACAGTCAGAGATTATCTAATTAGATATTAAAAAACTTTCTCTATGCCATATAAAACAGACACACTAAAAGCCAAAAACAGGGAAATATTTATAAAAAATAAGTAGAAAAAGATGTACTGAAACTGTACATAACATGGATTAATAAACAAATCAGAATAGCAATAACAAAATATTTAGGATTGAAAGAAATGCCACTTTATATCAGAACTCACAAAACTAAAGCAGTCCTAAAAGTAAATTGATAGCTTTTGATGATTTTTTAAAAGAATAATGCTATAAAATAAACGAGCTTATTGTTCAATTCAAGAACCTATTAAAATAAGAGAAGAGTAAGCCTGTAGAAAGGAGAAGAAAATAAACAATAGAAAAGACAAAACAGAAAAGACAAACAAAATATGGATGAGTAATAAAACCGAAACTCTTTTTTTGGAAACTAGTGGGAAAAAAATAGTGAACTGAGTGGATAGGTCAAGGTGAAAAAAAGAAAGCCCAGTGTGGTATTAGGAACTGAAAAAGAGTTAGAAAGTACAGATACAACAGGGATGTTAAAAATCATAAGAGTATAATGAACAGCTTTTTGCCAATACATTTGAAAACCTAGAAGAAACACTTTTCAGGTAAAATTTATATAAATTATCCAGACACTATGTGCTGGTGATTTTTCAAGGAGAGTTTAAGCTTCAAGAAACAGAAAATTATTTCCTTATATAAATTGTTCCAGTGAATAGATGAAGCAAATAAATCCTGACTCATTTTCTGATGCCAGTATAAGTTGATATCAAAATGGAACAAGAACATTATGAGAAAAGAAAATTATAGGCCAACCTCACACAGGACACAGATGCAAAAACTCTAAACAAAATATTCGGAAATCCAATCTCCCAATGTATTAACAAAAGAACGTGGTAGTGGAGTGGGTCAATTTATCCTGGGAGGTGAGGGCCAGGTGCGGTGGCATCTAGGACTGTCAGCCAAATGAATCCACCTCCACGTGGAGACAGGTGGCCGGGCTCAGAAGGAGGCTGCCCTCCTCCACCCTGCAGAATCCAACTGCCAATGCGTACATAGAAACAAACAGAACAGAACAGAACAACAAACCAGAAACCTCCCAGCAAATCCAGAACAGAGGAGAAAAGACATCCTTTATGTCACAAAGAGTAACAGACACGGATAAGGAGAGGGAAGGAGGTGTGGGGAGGGGGAGAAGCAAACACCGAATTTCATGACGAAACTTTAGAGCCATGAAATGCTAATAACATCAGGAACTTTCTGGGCTGCTGCTGTCGCTGCTCCTTCCTGACATGGTCTGGAGCCCAGAGCAAAGTGAGGACCAGAACTGACAGAAACGAGGACCAGGAAGAAAAGACAAAACTGCCATCGTTTGCAGATGAATGGACTGTCTACAGAGAAATTCAAGGAGATTCTACCCATGACCATTAAAAATAATAAGCAAGTTTAGGGCATTTGCTGGATTTAAAATCAATATATAAAAATAAAAATTTCTCTGTATGTGAGAAAAAGCCCATCCGAAAATGTCATAGAAAAAAAAGATTTACCAAAACCACAAAAACTACAAGTTACCCAGAAATAAATCTAAGGAAGGATGAGCTAGAAAAGAGAGTTATAAAATATTATCGAAGGACATAAAAGCAGAGCTGGATAAACGGAGCGATATACTATGCTCACAGGTGCAAGGAGCGATGCTGTAAAGGAGTCAGCACTCCCCCAAATTTATCTATAATTTCAATGAAATCCCAATAAATTCCACAGTTTGAGACACTGATTCTTACTAAAATTCATGTGGAGGAGTGAAAGTAGAAGAACCATGAGGACACCGGGGAGAAAGAGAGACGTGGCGGACGCCTGCTCTGCTGGTCCAGCTGTAGACAGGTGAGCTGTCTCCCAGGTGTAGCCATCGCAAAGAAAGGCTATCACATTTTGACAGGCAAGTAGTTGTGCAGAACAGAATAAAAACCCCGGAATGTACATTTGCCTGTGTGCACCTGTGTCCTAAGATACTGGAGAGGCAATAAAGATAGCTGTGTCCACTCCAAGTCCGAGCACATGGCTACTCGGAACTCCCAGCTCCTTTGTGAAAAAGTCTGGCTGGAGGATGACGCAGCAATGCTGAGTGGTGGCTGGGAATACAGCTGGGACTTGTCTCTATCCTCTTCCCCCTTCCCTCCGTGGATGGTGGGAGCTACCTTGGACCAGGAGGGTTGGGGTCGAGCCCTAAGGGTGAAGTAGGGGACCAGGAGACGGGGCTGGGGCTGGGTGAGGGGCTTGCAGATCGGGTGCAGGTGTTAAACAACCCTCAGGCAGAAGCTAACGAGGGGCTGATAACCGCAGGCCAGAACCGGCTTCAACCAGCTCATCAGCTCTGTCACCTTACATGAACTTTGGCCAATGACAATATCATTTACATTGTGGTTTTAAAATTTCTCTGCCCTTGAAATCATCATGACAGTTCCTAGACAACCACGTGCAGTATTAAAATGGGAGGGAAACCAATTCTAGAAATTATTACCCAAATTCTTAGTAAAAGCCAACCCCTTGGTCTTAAATATTCTTCCCCTCAATTAGTAAAACTACAAAAGATCTAAAACCACCTCCTCCCAGGGCAGCGGCTCTCTTTCGAGTCTTCCTGCCCTCTCTCCTGAGTGTATTTTCGCTTTCAATAAAAAGCCATCGCTTGATTGGCTTACGTGGTGCGTCCTGAAATTCTTTTCCTGACGATCACCAAGAACGTGGAGAAACCTCCGCTCAGAGGCCGGTAACAGAGCCACCAGACATCCCAGGAAAGGCCGCCCCGGGCTTGAACCTGAGGGAGAAATGTGTTTCTACATTGTCTCAGCCGCTTAGCTCGGGGGTCTGCGTTTCCCGTGGGGGGTCTTTATCCTGGTGGAGAAGGCGTCACAGAGCAGTAGGACCACTCAGTAAACTGTGCAGGCAGAACCGTCCAGGCACGTGAAAAGAAAATACAATCAGACGCTCGCATCGTGTGCAGAAATAAACCCCAGATGGATTTGAAACCCAACAAGGAAAATAAAACCTGAAAGCAAGTGGAAGAAATTATGGGCTACCTTTAGCACACACATCTCAAACAAGATCAAAGCACAACTGATACAGGAAAAAGCCGATATATTTGACTATGTTGAATTATAATTTCTGTACAACAAGCAACCCCATCAGGCAAAGACGTCATAAATAAAAGAGCCACCTATTGGGAGAAAAGACTGGTAATTATAAGACAAAGTAACATATTTCATAATACATGAAGAACATCTGCAAATCATAAGAAAAAGAACCCAGCATTAAAATAGGCAAAGACCGTCAGCAGGCGCGTCACAGGGCGGGGTCGCAGGCGGCTGGCAGTCACACGCACAGACGTGCACCTCTCCGTGCATCAGGGAGTGTAGTTAAAACAACACGGAGATGGGACACAGGTCCCCCTTAGATGGGACACAGGTCGGATACAGAAGCCTGCCGTGCCTGGGGCAACAGGAAGAGCGTGTCTTACATTGGGTGGGCAGTCCAGCCCTGTCTGAGGACGTGTAACATGGGAAGGCTCCCGGCCATGTAAGAGCCGGGAAAGAACGCTCCAGGCAGGGAGAAGAGCAAGTGCGGAGTTCTGGGTCAGAAAAGACACTGGGCTCCGTGGGAAGCTCCGTGGGAGAGTGGCCTATGAAACAAAGGACGCAGCAGCAGGAATTGGGCTCCAGGGTCCTGGCCACCCAGGGGCCAGTGTGTGGCCTCTGTCGCTGCCGTGCCTGGACCTTACAGCTCTTCACAACGAGGGTGCATGCGTGGCGGTCTGCTCCCCAGAGGGCATCCAAACTGCACGCTGTGGCCCCCAGTGGCTCTTACCTTATTCTCTGCCCTTCCCCAACATGCGGGGTGGACTCCAGGCCACGTGCTGTTCCGTAATAAGGGCCAACACCTCTCCCAACTCTGCTCTTGGGTCTTGCCATTCTCCCAGCGGCAGCACCCTTCCCACTTGGTTTCCTGCCACCTAAATCCTGCCCCAACCCCTCCGAGCTGACTCACGCCCTGGCCGTGGGTCCTCATCTCCAGGGGAGCTCTCTGGGCTCTGCCCACGTGCCCGGAGCAGCGATCTGTACTTCCTTGCTCTGCAGTGTGGGTGAGCACAGAGGCAGCCTCCCGTGGTGGCAGAGTGAGGGACGAAGTCAGAGTCCTGACCATGGGCAGATCATGCCACCTCTCAGATTTCCAGATCCCACACCTGCAATGGGAAGAGATGACACCACCCGACAGAGTGTAGCCAAGCCTGCAAAACCATGTGCCACATGGCTGTGACCGTGCAGGGCACAGAGTAGTCCGGCCATAAACGGCCAACTCCGTCCCTGTGTGGATGGATGGTGGCCTCCCGTCCTGCCTGGCAGCTGTAGAAGGGGACAGGGCCTGTGTTTCAGTCTCCTTACACACTCACCAGTGTACACAACAGACCCGAGGCAGTGAAATCCAATCGGAACACATCACCGAGGTGCGCCAACGCTGAAGAATGAATGAGTGAGGTGCACGGTGCTGAAGGGGAGGGTGCCGCGCCCCGCTCACAAGGGCAGCTGGGAGAGCCAGCTGGTCTGCACCAGAAATAACCAGCCCGTGGCTGACACCCACGAGCTGCGTCCTGATGCCAGCACATTCACACCATGCGCCGTGGAACCCGTGCCGCACCGTGGCCTCGTTAACGGGGAGCTTTAAGGATTACTCACATCCCAGTGGTGTGGCTCCGCCATAGCTCTCACCGGAGTCGCGTGTTCTCACTGTTTTAACCTTGTCTTATGCTCCCAACTCCCATCGCTGTCTTGCTATTCTGGGCTAGAGTGCCCAGGTGAGCTGACGTGCTTCTTGGAGTGCAGCTTCTGCGATTAAGGCCGAAATACCAGCCGTTGCCAAGTTTTCAACCCCCCAGTGAGACCACGTGCTATTGCTGGACTTGCTTCCCACATTTTCCCTGAATTCTCTCTCCGGGCAGAGTGGGGTAGAACCTCACAGGACCAGAGGGCCCAGGTTTTGGGGGCCCCTCACTAGAGGAAATACCCAGAAACATCTTTTTGTTTCAACCCTGCTTGGAATTTTACGATGTTCTGGTCTCTCTCCCGGCTTGGGGGTTGCATGCATGGGCTGTCAGAGAGCGCTGCTGAGATGGCAGGCACGGGGCTGAGCTGGCTGCGGGCCCTGGGCAGGTCGGGGGCACAAGAGATGCAGAACCTGTGACCACGACCCCCTCAGAAGCAGCCCAGCAGGCGCCAGAGTCTCGGATTCATCTTCCCCCCAGTGACACCTGTTGTGTTCCCACAGTTCTGGTCCCCCATGGTCCCTGCTGGGGTGGAAGTAAGTCACGATTCAGTGCCTCCCTGGGAAGATGGACCTGTCCACACCACAGCCCTGGATACATGAGACACAACCGTAGTGCCAGCACGGGGGTGAGTGATGGGCTCCAGGTGACACCACCCCTGATGATGCAAACGTGACGGTCGCCATGCCCAGGACCACCAGTGCTGCTTGCAGCTGACAGAAAATGAGCTCCTCGGGGAGGGCAGGGCACGCCAGAGGCTGCAACTGCATCTGCGCTTGCTTGGCACTGATGTGTCCCAGCTCCAAAGCCTCCCCTGCCCGTTTTCCCGCTAAAGATCGGAGATGAGCCTCCAGTGTCAATGTGCAATCTCAAGTCCCTTCGTTCTAGGAAAGCACCTAAAATAAACGACGGCGACCCCACTTGACCTTTCCTAACAGTCCTCTCCAACTCCACACCCTCTCCCATGCCGTTCCTTCCACCAAGCCCGACGGCAGTGCACGGAGCCTTCCAGACCCTCCCCTGAGCCAGCCTCTCATTTGAGCCTTCTCGGCCGCAAGGCCCGGCGAGAGCTGGGTTTATGGCGCCTGGTCCTCACCCTTACCAGGGGGACAGTGACGCTGCGCGGGGCTGCTGCGGGGATGGACTGGGAAGGCACCTGACGCTCGCGGGAGGAAGGGAGCTGCCCTGGAGCTGGCGGCTGGGCGTGACTCACGGCCTTCCCCTACCCCGTCCTCCTCTCCGGTCAGTCGGGAAAGGCTGCGTGTTCCCGTGCAGAGGACGGCGATGGAGGACAGATTCCTGGGAGGGAGAGTCCCCGAGAGAACGCGGAACTTGGAACACGACGACGTTCCACTTCCGTGCTGGCCGCGGGCTCTGGGGTTGGAGGCGCCTGCCTTTAAAACCACAGGTGCTGGCACCCCGCAGAACAATGGGAGCAGAATCGCTGAGCCCAGGATACGGGCTCGGTTCTTGTTAACATTCCCCGAGGGATGCCAGGGGACAGCCACGTCGACAACCATGGGCACGCACCAGCCGGAGACGAGGGCTTCTTGAGGCTTCTAAAAAAGCTACAGAAATATCCTCTCTAACCTGAAACCCAGAGCAATGATACGGCCATTTGCCACTGCACAAAAGTGCTGGGGGTGTCCCTGCCCCAGCTGCCGTCACCTCAAAGCAGCTTCCTGACCCACTCTAAATGTTTTCCGAGCTCCCCCTGGCCCCGCACCTGGGCCGAGCCAGCACTGGCCCCGCCCACCGGCCCCGCCCTCCCCGCCTCCTCCTCATTTGAATGCTCTTCTTTGTTAATGAGGGTTATTTGTTTAAAGGCAAAGAATCTCATCTGATCATCACATGCAGCAACATCTTAGGCCTTCGTGGCTCTTTGGGGATACAATTTGTGTGTCATTTCACTTTTTAGTGCTTTTTATTGGCTGCGAGACTGTGGGAAGAAAATGAAGACTATTTGTCACGCACAGAGGAAGTCTGCCACCGAACAGAGTGCATGGCTGCCACCGTCACCGGGGAGGCGGGGAGGGGACACCACTGGTGGAAATGAGTCGCCGTGAGAAAGCGGTGAAGGGCGTGTTCGTGGAAGACAGCAGCATGTGCTCCCAGGCCGGGGTGGCGGTGCCCGGCGGCTCCACTGATCAGCCATCCCCGCCCTGCTGCGAACAGTCATGGAGGGGCCAGACATGCCCACAGAGGGGATAAATCGATTCTCCCCAATCCTGTTAAAAGAGGGGCTTCCGGCCCCCACAGACAGCGCACACCTGTCTATCGGACGCTCCCGGGGAGGTCACGGGTAACACTGTGAGGGCAGCTGGCGCCAGGCTGAACCGCGAGGCGTGGGGTCCTCAGAGAGGCCGGGCACTGGCACGTGCTCCCCCAGCGCCAGGCGCTGCGTGTGGAGTCCTGTTTCTGAGCGGGGCCCCCCACGGGGAGCTCAGAGGTCGGAGGACAGGAGGAAGTAGGTTTTGAGGACGCTCCGTGACACACACGGGGTGGCTGGGGGCAAGGCTGCAATGGCGAGATGAAGGAGGGGGTTAAAAAAATGTAATTATGGTAGAATATACGTAACACGGAATTTACCGTCTTAAGCATTTTCCTGTGTACGCGTCAGCGACATCAGTGCATTGCCCCCGCTGTGCAGCCCTCACACCGCCCTTCCATCGCACAAAAGTGAAACTTTCCCTGTAAACGCCAGGTCCCCACTCCCTTCCCAGGCCCTCACCGCCTCCACTCTGCTTTCTGTCTCTGGGAATTTGACGGTTCTAGGCAAAGAGGGGGACACTGTTTAAATAGTTTTTTATTTTAGAGCAGTTTTAGATATACAGAAAAATTTCAAAAATAGTTCAGAGAGTCCCCGTACACCCCCCATCCAGTCCCCCCGTTGTTAGCATTCAGCAGTGGTGCCCTGCATCCGCGGCAGTCAATGAAGCCACGTCGCCACGTTGTCAGTAGCTGGAGTCCCCAGTGTCCTCTGACGCCCCCTCCTGTCCCAGGCCCCCACCCAGGACTCCACGACGTGCAGGCGCCACGTCTCCATAGGTTCCTCTTGGCTGTGACGTTTCTCAGGCTTTCCTTGTTCTGACGACCTTGCCCGGTCGGAGGAACGCTGAGCAGGCTTTGCAGGATGCCCCCGACTGGGTTCGGTCCGATGACTGGACCCGGGTCATGGGTTTTTGGTGGGAAGGCCCCAGAGGTGGGTGCTGCTCTCATCCTGTCACGTCTGGGGCGCGTGTGCTCAGCACGGCTCCTCGCTGTCCAAGTTGACCTCGCTCACCTGGCGGAAGCGCGTCTGTCAGGTGTCGTGGCTGCGCAGTGACCGCTCCCTTCTCTCCACACGTATTTGGAAGAAGGTCACTGTCCCCAGCCCACACTCGCGGAGCCAGAACCAAGGTCGCTGTCCCCAGCCCACACTCGCGGAGCCAGAACCAAGGTCGCTGTCCACAGCCCACACTCGCGGAGCCAGAGCCAAGGTCGCCGTCCACAGCCCACACTCGCGGAGCCAGAACCAAGGTCGCCGTCCACAGCCCACACTCGCGGAGCCAGAATCAAGGTCGCTGTCCCCAGCCCACACTCGCGGAGCCAGAACCACGAGGAGGGATTTTATCTGTTTCTTTCCTTCCCCTCTTCCTCATCCCGCTGAATTGAGGGAGACATTCACACCCCACTCACGCCATGCAAACGCCAGCCCTAGACACGATGCAAAGGAGAGACAGGTCAGCCTGGGTCCCAGAATCTCCAAAAGTATAAGCACCTGCAAGAACCAGAACCACTGGACAGGCCTTGGCCCAGGACCCAGAGCCGATCTGCCACCGGGCGCAGCTTCCCAAGGAGGTGCTGTGCTCCCCGGACCACCCTGACCGCCTGGCACCCAGCGTGCTGTGGGAGAGAGACTTCCACCCGCCACACCACTGTCCCTCTCACTTCCTTCTGCGTTTACCTCCTGGACGAAACCCTGGCTCCCTGGCCGGGCTATGTGGTCTTCAAGGGAAAGGAAAGCATCAGAGTGAGGAGAGCTCCGCCTCCTGACACCCGCAGGTGTGATGTACCTTAGTTTGCGTCTCGGCACCTTAGTGCTGTGCTTTCGACAGGTGAGGACGTCAACGGTCAACCGATGCTTGGTCCACACTCGATCGTCTCGAAACTGAGCTCAGGGAAGATCTGGTTTACTCTAAAGGAAATTTAGGTGACTGAAATTTTAATTTAAATGACATCGACTTCCATGACCTTCTAATCCACTGCTTTTCCCCAGAGAGGAGGCCAGCTGCATCCCATTCCCCGATACAGCAGGGGCAAGAGGACCAAAGGTTCTTGCAAGAGGAGAGGATTCATGAACAGAGAGGTGGACCGACCCCACTCGCAGTGTAGGGCGGGCGTTTATTTGTGAGGAATCTTCAAGGGATTACTCTAGTGTAGACTTGGGGACGGGGGAAATGAAATAGAAAGTTCTACTGCTCCGACCACCCGCGGGAAAATTAAAACATGGCAGCTCAGATGTGCTGAGCGTCTTCTCCGTGCTGCACAGGGCTGAGGGCTGTGACGGAGCGATTCCGCAGCCCTCCCCACGATGCCGCGAGGACGTGCTCTTACTAGACCCAGGGGACGGTTTGCCCCACGGTCAAGTAGCCGGAGCTGGAACTCGGGGCCTCCAGGTCCCTGTATTTCCTTCATGCCAATGCATCCCAACCCCCACTGAAGGCCATCTTTCCCCCGCAGCCTTAAGCCGTCCTTGTCCCCAGCGACCCCGCCTAATCTGAAAGGCTGCCACTCAGCAAGAGGCACAGGACAGGTGGAATCTGGTGGCACTTTGTGTGGAGCGACCTGCGAGCTCAGAGCACGGTGGGAGGTGCCAGCGTTGGCGACACAAAGGCCAGCTCGGGGTGGCCCCAGGCGCCCCCACCCAGACGGCAGGCTCGTCCTTGCCCTGGGGAGACTGCTTCATGGTGGGGACATTCTGACCACCGCAAACAGGCTCTGGAGTCACTCATGGCACCAGTTCCGGGTCCGGCTGGGCCTGTAGAGGGACAGAGCCTTGTGATGATTTCAGAGGTTTGGGGCGACTCTGGGTGGTGAGGCTCCCAGCAGCAGGGGCAGCCCCTGGAAAGGGCACAGCAGAGTGTCCCTGCACGGGGCACTCAGCCCTTCCCGTCAAGAGCAGAGCCACTGAGCCCCTGGAAAGGAGGGGCCCAGCCATGTCGGGAAGTCAGATCCCTGACACCTCTCGAGGTGCAGGGTGGAGCTCCGATCCCACAAGGGCAGGAATTACCACCGGGTGCCTGGCAGCGGCTGGGCCCCAAACACCCAGGAGGGCCTGGCGTTGCTCAAATGGGTGTTCCCGTCACAGTGATCCGTCAGTGAGCTGCTGGAGCAGGTGTTGTTAGGAGCTGTTTTCCTTTAAAATACTTCTTTCCTTCGAAGATACTCCTGTCTTCTTAGGAGAGCTCACAAGAGAAGCCCCTCTCCTCCCCACAAAGCCCCAGACAAAGCACATCCTGGGGTAAGTTGGGGTGGTGAAAAGTCAGCTCAACAGACCTCACCCTGCTGTCCCGACTCTCTCCGACATGAAGTGTGATGGACGGGGTCCCCGTCACCGCTATCAGGGAACGGCGAGGCTCCCTGCCATGCCTGGCTTTGCTCTGCGCCGACCTTCAGACGGGCACGAATGCAGATGGATCTGCTCCCGGCAGTGTCATCGACAGGCGCTAAGCACCCAGAGAGGGAGGCCCTCGCCCGAGGGCTCGGTGGCACTAGGGGCTGCACAGTGATGGTGACAGGGGCAGGGACGCTGCGCAAACACAAACAGGGCCGCACCATCCCCGACCCCCACTCTCCAGGCCCCTCTGTTGACCCCACCTGCTCGCAGAGCCTGAGCTGAAGGCAGCAAAGGTCAGTGTGCCGGGGAAAGCCAGCCACGGTGTCCACGGCCACCTGTCCTCCGCCGGCGATCACGGAACGGAATCCAGGAGTCCTCACCCCTGGAGCTGTTCGCGCCAATGTGGCGGCCATTAGCCACCTATGGCTCATTAAATACTTTAAGTTAGTTAGAATTAAATAAATAAGATTAGAAAGTTCCTTAGCTACTTGGGGCACACTCAGAGTGCTCGTCGTCACGTCCGAGCAGTGGCTGGTTTGGGGGCAGCAGAGACACAGGACGTTCCTGTCATTGCGGAAAGTTCCCTTGGACGGAGCTGCCCTGGCCAGTCCCTAGGGTGCTGTGGACTTGGCTGCAGAATCCTGCGGGTTTGCCTGGGGGTAGCACCCGGGTGGGGGGCTGCTGTCTTCAGCTCCTCAAAGGCATTGTCCGGCCAGAGAAGAAAACGGAGCCACAGAGCAGGCAGCACACCACGTGAGACGGAGGCCGGCTGGAGAGGAGCTTTCCTCCCTTGCCCGGGGACAGCTGGGTGTCAGCCCCAAGGTGCTGGTCCATTTTCTGGCTCTTTGTACGGTCTTCACTTACCCTGGAGAATGAGCCCAGGGCTCTTGGCAAGTGCTTTCCCCTGGCAAAGAGGTCAGTTTCCCGGTGAAAGCCTGGGGACAGGGAGGTGCCTCTGGTGGTCCCCAATGGATGAGGCTGTTTCCTGCCAACTCTGGAAGAGACTTGATGGAGCATCTTGGGTGCTGCGGCCCACCCTGGGAGAAAGATGGTCTGGGAATTGGCACTCAGTGTCCCCTCAGCAGGGCGGGGGACTGACTACTGTCCTCTGCACTGGAAGCCGAATAATCGATTGCGTATTAAGCTCTGGGGGATCTCTCTGTGTGAGATTCTGCCACTCCGCTGAATTTAAGGTTGGGTAAGGAAGTAACAGGAGTTGATATTTCGTGTCCTTAACTGCAGAGGGGTGAGGGGGAGCAAAGGGCACCTTTGGCCGTGATTTCAGTGCTCACAAGGACTTATGCAAAGGACTCTGCTCTTGGGAGCTGCAGAACCACCTGCGGGTGGGATGCGGGAGCCTCCGTGGTCCTCTGTCCCTGGAACGGTCCTTTCTCAGTCACCAAGGCTGGAGGAGAGGAGGAAGGACCCCGACATCCACACACACACACACACACACACGCACACGCACACACACAGATACACGCACACACGCACATACACAGACATGAGGCTGGAACACCAGCTCTACTGAGATGGACACGCTCCGATTCCTATTTCGAGTCCAGGCTGCACGCTGCTTGCATCGTGTAGTTATTTAATCATCTTTTCAATGGTTGCCAATAACAACCTGGTTCTTTAAAAATAATGCTAAAAAAAGGCTCATAAGACTTTCTGAAAAGCTTCCCCAGAATAGTCTGAGCTGCTCAGTCACCCGTAGAACATGTTCCAATATCCATCTTCGCCGAGTCTGGCGCTTGAGGGCTGCGTCCTCTGCCCCGCCGCCGCCCCACCCTCGGCTGTGGAGGGACACCCCGCCCAGCCTCCTCGTCCTCCTGCCGGTGGCTGCCTCCCCGCAGCCTTCTCTCTTCCAGCATCCTCGCCCCACTCCCCCTCCTCCGGATCAAGTGCGTCTGTAATTGCTGAGGAATTTAGAAGTCAGGCTTGAATGAAAGGAAGGAGGCCGACCTGCTCCCGAAATAATAGCTTGGGGGTATCACCGAGAGGCGTATTCAATTTTGACTGAAATGTTAATGTTCTCCCAGGGGCTTATTTAAATTGTAAATCACAAATAATTGATCACATTGACTCATTTGCTCTTCCCCCGGCCTATCCGCTGGCTATTTTGGGGTCCCGAGGTCTCAGAAGTTATTAATTTAGTGCCGTTCCTCCTCGGTGTGGCAGCCAAAACCCTGGTGTTGTACAACATTTCACATACTTAATAAATGCTGTGATTGATTTCATGTTTTTCAATCAATGTCACTTAAGAGAACCGACCTTTGCAACGTGGGGAATATTTGGCACAGAACCTTGGTTTTGTGGGAAGGTTGTGTTTGGACGAGAGGACCGAGGGAGGAGAGGGACGCCCCAGCCCGGGGACCACAGGCCCTGGCATCAGAGCTGTCTGTGACCCTCGCTCCATGAGGCTTAGCTCCCCACCGTTCCAGCCTAACCCTGGTTGAGAAAGGAAGAAAAAGAGAACATTTAGAAACAGAACAAAATTCTGACCCACACCAAAAATATCTGTATCAGATCATTATTCATGACTCAGTTGGTGTGAAAAAAAGGCAGCCTTGTTATCACAGCTCAGTCATATGAGCTCAGCAACCGAAATAGCGTGTTTGGCAACTAGTCAAGTATCATCAGTCGCTGTGCCAACATCTAACGGAGGCAGCAAGCGCGAGCTGCTGAGGCGGGGGGTGCTCAGCGAACCCCCTACCGCCCCAGGCCTGGCTCCAGGTCTTTGTAGAACTTTTGAGATGAAGGACATGTGCAGGGTGCCCCTTGCACCCCACGGGGAATGCTCCCAGCTCCTGGGGACTTCGCCCATAACAGCTTCGGATCTCTCAGGGCAGGAACATTCTAGCTCCCACTGGGAAACCAGGGAAGCCCAGGTGGCGTGGAGACCGGAGGATGGCAGGTGACTGGCGGGTGTGTCTAAGCTGCTTCTCAGCTTGCACGTCTCACTCTGCAAGTCTTCTCTAACTTCCCCGTGGGTCTTCGGCGTTCGTCCCGCCCAAACGTCCACATGGAGTTACTGTGCTGACTAGCCAAGGACGCCGAAGGCCCCACAGCACAGCGAGAGGGTCCTGCTCTGGGGGGCGGACATGAATGACACAACTGGGATTAACCACTTCCCAAATTCCAACTCCCTCCAGCTCCCTGCCTCCTCCTGCCGCGTGACGGCCGTGGCAGTTGCCAGCTATTGCTTCTTGTCATGGGAAAAGGAAATGAAGACACCAGACCTGTGCCATGATGAGACCTTGTCCTGCCTGTCTCCGTGCACCTGCGCAGCTGGCCACATCCTGGCTGGCTTTAAGGAAACCGGCCTTGTGCACTCAGCATGCCCGCTCCAAACAGTAGCTTTTATTTGCATCTTTCCGTTTGTGTGCCGAGGACATGGTTTTTATAAATCAAAGCTTCAATTTTGCTCAGGTCTGGTTTGTGCTTAAAAGAAAAAATTCAGGTGAGGTTTTTGTGTTTAGCTTTTCTTCGTAAAAGTTTCTATCTGATCTACAGTTTATTTAAGAAAATTCAAGAGACTGATAGTTTGAAATGGAGCGAAAGGAAAGACAATATAATTATTATAAAAGCAGGGTGGGGACAGGTAGGTCACGGAGGGAAACGGGATCCGCCTGTGATTGCAGCTCCTCAGAGCTCCCTCCGTCACTGTCACCCCCCCTGCCTCTGCCATGCTCCCTACTGGGCACACCCACGGCCCACCCCAGCCTGCACACGGGTGACCCCGCCCCTCTGCAACACCTGCTGCCCCTCCCCCAGACGCCCACAGGGCCCTTCTTGGGGTCATCGGCTCAGCTCTCAAACCCAGCATCTCTGCCCCCAGATCCAAGTCCAGGCGTCACCCTGTGGAATTGGCCATTCCAGGTCTCTCCCCTCTCCACATACACTTCAGAATCAGTTTGTCGATACTCACAAAATAATTGATGGGATTTTGATCAGGACTGTATTGACTCTATGAGTCAAGTTAGGAAGAATTGGCATCTTTACAATATAGACTCTTCCATTCAGGGACATAATGTATCTCTCCATTTATTTGGTTCTTTTTGATATTTTAATCGGAGTTTTGTAGCTTTCCTTATATGGATCTCGTACAAATTTTGTTAGATTTACACCTAAGTAAAATGGTAAATGGTAATGTATTTTTGATTTCACATTCTATTTGTTCATTGCTGGTATATAGAAACTGATTGGCTTTTGTATATTAACCTTATATCCTGCAACCTTGTAATCACTGAAAGTTTCAGTATTTTTGCAGATTCTTTCAGATTTTCTACACAAATGATCATGTCACCTGTGTGCAGACAATTTTATTTCTTCCTTCCCAATCTGTATATCTCTTATACCTTTTCTTGTCTTATTGCGTTAGCTAGAACTTCCAGTGTGATGTTGAGAGGCCAAAGCACAACACTGCGGCTTCTCCTGGGCAGATGCTGCAGTTCCCTTCCCAACAGCCACTTCTCTCTCCCCCTGCAGCAGGATCTCTGCAGCCACAGGTGTGAGGAGATGGAAACCTTCTCTCCCATGGGGCTGAAATGCAACTGGGCTGAGCCAGTCCTCTCCTTGCCAGGGACCAGTACAGGCACTGAAGGTCATCCAACGTGGCCGGTGGAGTTGGAACCTTGGCTGTGGTGTGGGCTTAGGGGACTCATCTTCCGCCCTAGTTTGAAAAATAAAAATTAGTATGGGCCATGGGGGACCCTGGGTCTGCCTGTGAATCCCACAATCACTGCAGACATCCTCCACCCCCGAGGGTGAGGTGCGGCTGATGGAAGAGTGAGGGATGGAAACTTCTGGGCCTTTGGCAAACCATCATGACACTGAAATTGCAGACTCTGGAGCCACCCTGCCCTTTGGCTTCTGGCTTATGGGATAACAAACATTGTATATCGACACTGTCTTAGTTGGGTCTTCTGTCAATTGCAGTCAGGAGCAGCCAAATGGGGCTGCTGTCCATGGTCCTGATCCAGTCTGGACTCAGAGAGGGTGCTCAGGGCACGTGCCCAGGACTTCGGATATCAAGCAGGCGTTTGCGTCTCCTGTGAGGTCATGTTCTTCAGCCTGCCACCTGCAGGCCGAGCTATGATGCTCCTTGCCCCAGGGAACCTGGACCAAGGGAAGAAAGAGTCCAGCACTCAGCCCTGCATCTCAGAACTGAGTTTATGAGAACTCGAGCAAAACAAGAGAAGGGAAACAGATCTTACCCAGAGAAGGGGACGTTCTGAGTTGTTATCTCCTTCTCAAACATCCTGCGCTGCTTCTACAGTGCTGAGGGGACTTCCCCGCTGCCTGTGCCATGTGGGCCACTTGGTGCCTTTCTGTTCAGGGGGTGGGGAGAAGGACAGCCCCTGTCCCGCTCAGACACCATAGAACCCTCAACTCTTTATCCAAATGAGACCCCAAATTTAACTAAAGAGAATGGGGAGGATTTTAGGGAGCCAACATAGTACACCCTTCTTTACCCACCTGTTTCCTAGGGCTGCTGTAACAAAATGCCGCAGGTGGGTGGCTTAGAACAATGACAGTGTGTCGTTTCACAGCTCTGGAGGGCAGAAGTCCAAGATCGAGTGTCCGCAGGGTTGGCCCCTTCTGTTGCAGGCCTGTCCCCAGCTCTGGTGGTTTGCTGACTGTCTTTGGTGTTCCTCGGGGTGTAGAAGCATCACCCCATCTGCCCTTATAGTCACACGGTTCTCCCTGTGTGCACGTCTGTGTCCAAATTTTCCTTTTGATAAGGACACCAGTCACACTGGCTTGGGGTCCACCCGAATGACCTCATCCTTATCGATAAGGGAGGTCAGGACTTCAATGCGTCTTTACTGGGGACACCATCCAGCCCATGATACCTCTCAAGTTCAGAATGAATGGTTTGAAAGGAAAATGTATGTGTCAGAGAGAGAATGACTGAAATAGTAACGTTTGGCTGCTGGTAAAGTGAGTTGGGAGCCCTTGGCTTAGTCGAACAGCCAACATAGTCTCCCCAATTTGAACACGGCCCCTCAGACTCTCCAGGGAAACTCAAAAGGCAGCAGAGAATGTGTACATCACACCCCGTTGTGGCAGGCAAATGCAAGGACCAGCAGCCGCTCCTTCTTGCAAATTCACCCATCAGAGAATTCCCTCCTCCCCTGGCCGGGGGAGGCTCCGGCGAAGTTCTCTCCAGAGCCCACCTGCTCCGTCATCCCCATGCGCCCCACCTGCACCGCCCCCACCCACCAGCAGCCAGGTAAAGACGGGGGAGGTGGAACATACGTGGAGAGAGAAAGAAGGAACTGGGTTTCCTTTGCACATCTGCGCGTGACATTAATAGACTGGAAATTCATAACTATAGATGGATACAATTATGTGATTCAAAATAAAATGCACCATAGTGTGTATTAATAGACTGTGCAGAGATTCTAGACTGAGTGACAGAAATATGCTACAGACTCCCAGAGGCAGGGCCGTGCCTTGTGCCAACTGGCAAGGACCCCCAGCCACCACTGCCCCTGACACAGGCAGGTCCCAAACAAGCGTTCATCAAACAGACGTAGCGATGGACGCGTATGGAATGGAGGCCAGTCTGACGTGGCAATTAGATGTTTCTTTTCCATGTTTTATAATTAAAATTTTTCAATTTTATGAACCTAAATATAAATTGTGAGTAACAAGTGAAATGTGTGAAGAAGTAAAAAAATGGATTCAGTGAATAATGATCTCAAAGGAGTTAGCAAAACCGCACAGGCTGAGGGAGCAGCCCCCAAAGGCTGCCCTCCCTGTGGGCACCAAATGTGAGATCAGGGGTCCTGGGGGCACCCTCATTTCAGACCACCTGGCTAAAAATTTGGAGGGTGTCCCCGCAACTGCCCTCGGTTTTGATAATTCTCTAGAAGAATTCACAGAACTCAGGGAAGTGCTACACTTCCAATTAGTTTCATGGTAGCAAAAGGGTACAAATTAGAGCCAGTGAAAAGGAAAGATACGCAGGACTGGGGAGAGGTGTGGGAAGGCCCAAGTGTGCAGCCACCATGTCCCCTGGACTTGTTGCCCTCCCAGTACTGGTTTGTGACGATGTGCACCAAGTATTGCCAACCTGGGAAGCTGACCTGAGCATCAGCGTTCAGAGTTTTTACTGGGGTGTCATGACACAGGTGTGATTAGTTGAATCATCAGCCATGGGGTTGAACTCAATCTCCAGCTCCCCATCCCCTCCCAGGAAACCAGGCTGGTTTCCCATGTCCCAAGGTCCCCACCTCTCTAATCACATGGTCAGTCTTTCTGGGGTGTCCAGGCCCCATCCTGAGTCATCTCGTCAGCATAAAGTATCAAGGGGCCTGCCACAAGTCACATCATTAGCACAGACTACCGGGTGTGGTCCCAGGGGCCCACCATGAAAAACACAGTTGCTCCTACCACTCAGGAAAGTCTATGGGGTTAGTGGTCACCTCCCAGGAGTCAGGATGAAGGCGCCAGGCCTCTGTCGATACGGGGGCACAGTCCACGACACAGTTATCACAGCGTGTAACCCCATTGTGACGAAACAAATAGACATCACATTAACTTCTGGATCCAGAAGTTGAAGCCCCTTTGAAGGAATATTTAAATTTAATAAGACCTGGGTTTGATGTGTTTCAGAGGAGCTCCCACACAAACCAATGTACTGTAAAATCCACGAAGTTGTAGCACATTTCCTGGACACCTGAGGTAGTGAGTAAGACAGACTGCTGACGGCAAAGTTATTGAATGTTCATAAAGAAGCGGACGTACGTGACATCACCTGCCGCAGAGAAAGATTCTGCCTAAACAATTCCACCAACAAGGCGCTGTCAGCAGCGTGACTCAGCGATTCACTCCGTGGTTACTCAGCACCTGCTGTTTGCAAGACAGTGGTGAGCGCTGTGAAAACTCACTCTCCTTCGGAGTTCATAACTTTTACAAGATTCCAAAATAGGACACCCTCCTTTCCAACCTTCTGCAAGAATCTCAGAGTAACCAGTCATTTTTTTAAATACTCAGGGTTTAGCTACCGAAAGTAAATTGGCTAAAGGGCCAGCCACTGTTTGCTGAGGAAACAAAACACAAACAGCAGGTGCCATGGGTTGAATTGTGTCCCCGCCCCAATTCTTATGTCGGTATCCTAATCCCCACTACCTGAGAATGTGACCTTATTTGGGAATAGGGTCATTGCAGAGGTCCTTAGTAAGGTGAGATGATACTGGAATAGAGTGGGTCCCTAATCTAATCTGACTGGGGTCCTTCTAAGAAGAGATCAGGACACAGACACACAAAGAGGGACAACCCTGTGAGGACACAGGGAGAAGCTGACATCTACAAGACAAGGACAGAGGCCTCAGAGGGAACGAACCTGCCGACACCTTGGTCTCAGACTTCTGTCCTCCAACACGACGGGGAAACAAATTTATGTTGGTCAAGCCTGTGTATATCGTGACGGCAGCCCCACAGACCGATACAGTGGGTGTAACGAAACACCAAAGACTCTGAAGGGAATCTACCTGTAGCGCAGGTATATCTCACGGAGTTAGGAAGACACTGTGAGCTGGGGGCTCTCGCAGGGAACACCTGCGGAGAGCGACTGCAGCAGGAGCAGCTCCCGGCTGTGTGCTGACAGGACCGTGGTCCCTCTTTTCTTCCTTTTGGTCCAGGAAATTTGGTATCACTGCCCAGAGTTCCAAAAACCAGCCCTTATTCTTGCATTTTGACTGATATCTGACTTCCTGGAGGTGAACGTGGACAGATCCGCCACGCCCACACCCTGGAGACCCCAGTGGAGTCACTACATCCCAAATCTAATGACGACGGAGACAAGAGGGAAGTGGGGGACAGAAGAAGAAATTGATCATGAATTATTGGAAAATTGGAGGCAGATGGGTTATAACATGGATTGCAAAATAGCATTACTTTAATTTGTGACATTGTTTCCAACCCCATCCGTGAGGCATGGGGAGATGGTGGGAGAAAAATAAATGTGAAACACAGACTCAATCTCTTCCCACAACATGGTGTTTCTGATTATAAAAGCGAAACACAACTACTTAAGGAAACTTGAAAAACACCGTGAAGATCAGGGATGGGGCTCCCATTTCTCACCAGCCCACCCAGACAACCAGTGTGGTGTTTGGGTGTAACAGCCAGTATAGATCATTTGTGTGTGTTCTTATTACTAAATATCACGTTGCGAAAATGTTTCTTTATCATAAAACAAATCTTCAAAACATCGTTCACGTAGCTGTACAACAATGCATCATGGGAATGAGCCGCAATCAATGTCTCCTCTATTTAGAGCAATTAGGTTTCTCTGCTTGTTCCTTATTCTCAGTGACAAAGCCTGCTGTGGTTTGGGTACGGTGTATTTGGCCCCTCCAAGTCTCCTGTTGGAATTTGGTCCTCGGTGTTGGAGGTGGGTCCTGGTGGGAGGTGTACAGATCGTGGGGGCAGATCCCTCGTAAATGACTTGGGGCCATTCTCATGGGAGTGAGTGAGTTTGTTCCCAGCAGAACTGATTGTCAGAATGAGCCCGGCACCTCCCACCCCTGCTTCCTCTCTCGACAGGTGATCTCTGCACACGCAGCTCCCTTCACCTTCCACCACCAGTGGAGCATCCCGAGGCCCTCCCCAGAAGCAGATGCAGGTGCCACACTTCCTCTGCAGCCTGCAGAACTTGAGCCAAATAAACCTCTTTTCTTTATAAATTATCCAGCTCGGGTATTCCTTCATGGCAATAAAACAGACTAAGACAATGCCATTAACGTGTTTGTACATGAAACTTCATTTGCGTCAATGACCATTTCAGCAGGACAGGTTTCCAAGAGGAGAGTTGCTGAGTGATAAACAGTTAGGGCTCTTGATAGACACCATCAGGGCAGTTACCATTCACAGGAACGTGGGCTCACACAGCAGCCACCAGCACACAGGAGAGCCAGTCCTGCTGAGAGACATGACATTTATTTCTAAAGTTAGAGCAGAGAGAAATAAATTTTGCTTAGAGAATTTCACAATCTCCCCTCAAACATTCATTAACATCTGGAAATGTTACAGAGAGATAGAGCTAGGAATCCAATCAGGAAGCCTCCAGCCCAGGGCTGTGACCTCTCAAGGTCATGTGATGGGATTTGCTCCCCTCCCTCCCCTTCTTGGCTGAGGTCCCAGTAGCCCCCACCTGGACACAGCCCCCACCTGGACACAGCCCCCACCTGGACACAGCCCCCACCCTACCTGGACATACCTCCCACCTGGACACAGCTCCCACCTGGACACAGCTCCCACCTGGATGTAGCCCCACCTGGATGCAGACCCCACCTGGACGCAGACCCGGGCTAGGAGGCCCCTTAGCCCCTTGTGCCAGTCTGGAGAGTCCGATTCAGTTGTGTGAGGGATGGAGAACACGTGTTTTCTCTTTGTACTTGCTAATTTCCTCTTTTACCAGAAGAAAGATTTATTTTTGCTCTCTGTAGGCAAATACATTTGGCTTCCAGATAAAATCGGGAGAATCCAGGTGTTTTCAGGCACCCTGGGCACCTGAATCAACAGTGTCATTTCCCTGCCAGCGCAGCAGCTAGCTTGGCTGAATGTTCTTGTGTTCCTGCTCTGTCTTCATTCTGGCCACTGTGCTGGGGATCAGTTCTTGCTCCCTTTGCCGTGGACAGCAGTGCTCCATGTTTGTGCTTCCGAGCAAAACAGCTCCAACTCCACTTGGGAAAGAGAAGTAGCTGTAGGATGGATGGGTGGATGGGTAGATATGGGAGCGGTGGATGGAGGGGTGGTTGGGGTAGATGGATGGGTAGGTGGTGGAATGATGGACAGTGGTGGATGGATGGATGGGTGGATGGGTAGGTGATGGAAGGATGGACAGTGGCGGATGGATGGGTAGCTGGACAGGTGGATGGGTAGATATGGGGGCGGTGGATGGAGGGGTGGTTGGGGTAGATGTATGGGGAGGTGATGGAAGGATGGACAGTGGTGGATGGATGTGTAGGTGGATGGGTGGATGGGTAGACATGGGGTGGTGGATGGAGGGGTGGTTGGGGTAGATGGACGGGTAGGTGATGGAAGGATGGACAGTGGTGGATGGATGGGTAGATGGATGTCGGATGGGTAGACATGGGGG
>RJWJ010025943.1:0-23453 GCA_004363605.1 Indri indri
TGTTTAATGGGGACACAGTTTCAGTTTGGGAAGATAAAAACGAATTTCTGGAGCTGGGTGATGGTGATGGTTTCCCAACAATGCGAGTGTACTTAACGCCACTGAACTGTACTCTTAAAAATGGCCAAAATGATAAGTTTTATATTATGTGTATTTTACCACTAGAATATTAAAAAAAAAAAAGCTATTTTGAAGGAACGTCCAGGACATAGTTTAGTATTACACGCTTTCGGACCTGTCGTGGGCGGAACTTTTGGAGTAAACTGCAGAGGGCTTTGTTGCAAATAAGCAGGTTTGATGTGCAAGGCATCCTTGGAGAAATGGACCGCTCAACAGATGATTAAAAAAATACAAAACAAACAAACAAAAACCGGCAGGTGGTGTTGACACTTAGTATTTTCAGGCGTCTGAATTACATCTTGAAAAAGGAAATAATAGTGTTTGGAGAAATCATGCCACAGGAAGTCAGACGCTGGGCTGGAGGGCTGGCGTGGCCGCTCCCTTACTACCCACAGCACCTGGTCAGGTGGGTGTCGGCGCTCTCCATGTTTGTGGCTGCCGTCACGGGGTCACGGGGCGACTAACATACCCAGGGCTCAGAGGGAGCGCTCGTCTTCCTCCGGTGCCATCGCACCCTCCCTTCACCGTGGAGCCACGTGAGTGTATGTCCACGCACACATGTGTAGTGTACTGCTAAACGCACGTGCGTAGTCCGTGGATCTGCCCTGGCAATGCAGCCTCGGTAGATGACAATCAAGGCGAAAATCCCTCTTGGGATTTTGAAAGACAAGGGGGAAAGTCTCCACCTACAAGTCTCTCCTCTGCAGGGGGTGCCAAGGATTGGGGGGCAGGGTCTCCGCTCCTGGCCAGGTTTACCTGGTCGCCCAGGACAACAGACTTGCAGGCAGCCAAAGAGATCCTCAAGCCGTGGAGCATGACGGCGAACATCAAAGCGGGAATGCCGCTCCTGGATCCGGACGTGGCCGTACCTGCCAGGGCAGAGCCGTGGATGTGACCACCCTGGGAATTCAAAGGCGTTCTTAGAGCAAACGGACACACACACACACACACACACACACACACGTACACACACATGCACACACAGCCCGAATGCAAAACCCTCCTCCTAGTTTCAAATGAAAATAAAAGTCTAGACATCCTGTCTTCACAATTCTTCACTGACCTAATTATTCAGATCTGTGCTTTCTTTTGGTCTTTTCAAAGAACAAGAAGAATGGTTAATTTCACTTAATGGAATAATTGAATGTCATAATTGTTTTTTACATTTCAGCACGAATGTTTGAGTTAAGCTGCGCACACTCTCTCTCCCTGTCTAGAGCTCTTAATAACCAGGCTGCTCAAACGGGCCTTTCTGTTGCATCTTTTTGTTTCCTAACTGGACTGTCTGGGCCGGCTTCTGGCAGCCGCACGCTCCGGGAGGGGGCCTGGGGGGAGTGGCGGTTAATGACTGTTTTGGTCTTGGATGTTCTGATCTCTCTCTAATTCATTATTTGTCAGGCATGAGAGGCAGCCCGAACAGGACCATGAACAATGCCTCTGTATTCTCCCTCTCGTTCCCTCTCCTCTCGTTTCCTTTTCTTTTTCCTTCTTCACTTTGGGTGACGGACTAGAATCCTCACACGGCACCAGGCCCAAGGAGTCAGCATCTTTGATAAAGTTGGCCGTGATTTCATCTTATTCTACCAACGACTGAACTTATGCTAGGAGACTCATTCATTATTCGTGTGTTCATTGACTACGCATTGAGAGATTTCTACTTACCGAGACTTTTCCTAGGTCTCGGGGGGTCCCGTGGACATACGGTCAAAAAGCAAGTAAACACACGAAAATGAAGTTTCAGTTGGAGACAAGTTTTGTCAAGGTAATAAAACAAAAATACTATAATGCAGCACGACTGGGAAAAGGGTGGTTGGCTTAGCAAGGGTGTATCAGGGAAGGCCTCTTTGAAGAGGTGGCAGATGATCTGAGAAGAGATGAGGAGGAGTCGACAGGTGTGGGAAGAGCTGGTGGCAGGAGCGCCACAGGTAACAGGAGCAGCTGGTGTGGAGGTGCTGAGGAGGGAGAGGCACCCGGGAGGTGAGGGTGACGGGGCACCATTACAAAGGGTGGACTTCATCGTCGCAGATGGGATTGGAGAGGTAACACGGAGCCAAGCCATAAAGGGCCTTGCAGACCACAGCTTGGAATCTGGATCTGTTCTCAGGACCGTGGGTCCCTCTTGCTTCCGCATGGACAAGACAAGTCACAAGCAGAGAGATCAGCGAGGGAGCCGCTGCCTCCCCCCGGGGAGGGCTGCTGGTGGTCTGAATGGGTGGATGAAACGAAGATGAGGCTACGTGATCAGTTCCAGAAACACCTGGAGGCAGATCTAACAGGACTTAGCGAAGGGCTAGATGTGTGTGTCAGGCTGGGACAAAAAAGAGAAGCATCATGGGTTGTTGGCCTGGGTAGCTGAGCAGTACTATTAATTAAGATTGGAGAGACAGGGTGTATCTTTCAGTATGAGATGGGTTATGCCACAATAACAGATAACTCCTCACGTCTCAATACCTTAATACAACACAAGTTTATGTTTTCTTCATGGTATGTATCCAGGGCAGGTGCAGAGCCACCGTGTCGTCCCTGCACCTTTTGAAGCACATGGTTATCTCAGGGAACGGACTAGAGCATGGAGCCCCCCAGGACCCCTCTTCTATGTTCTGGCTGAGAAAGGACACATGTCATTTCGGTTCTCAGCCCACTGACCAGACCAGTCAGAGGAGACAAACTGTGCTCCAAGAAGGGGAGGCGAGTGGGATATTGTGAATCCCAGACATGTCTAATACCGCAGGAGAGGAGCATGTCTGGGTGGGGAGGTGAAGGGTTTTGTCTTGTACATGTTAAGTATCAAATGTCCAAGGGGATAAGTGGGCTAGGACGTAAGAGCCTGGACTCAGGGAGAGAGGCTGGGTGTAGACATGTGCAGTTATTAGTGACTATCTTTTACTCTATTCCAGGTCCTGGCTGTGCATTTTGAGTACAGAGATGACAAGCACACAATTCTTGCCCTCCGGAGATTTGTTTAAAGGACACACAATATTCACATCAGTTTCCACTTGTATACTTCCTCAGTGCTTACAGGAAAAGTCCACCTGTGTCTTGGGCTGTCTTCACAGCCAGGCATCTCATTATTCCCACAGCAGTCACTCATTCATGCTGCAAGTATTTACTGAGCACCTACTATATTCCAGGTACGGAAACATCTCATGAGTTTGTGAATGTTTCACACGCTTGTTGACTCCGAACATTTGTTAATGCTGCCCTTTTCTTTGTGTGCCCCTGGTCTCCCACCTGCCTGGAAAACTCCTATGTACTCTTCAATGCCCATCTCAATATCACCACCATTGTGAAGACTTTGCTCACATCATGCTTGTTTGCCCAGAAAAAGTCTGCTGTTCCCTTCTCGAGGACACTCGCTGTAACTCTTTACCATAGGACCTGCCTCATGGTCTTTCAGATGTTGTCCTGTTGGTCTCCCCACCAGACCTGGGACTGCAACGGGGGTGACTCGTTCATTTATTCCACAAACACTTAGCACAGGGAAACTGTGCTTGTCCTACGGAGGCCACGGCAGAGACTGGGTCTCAGTCTGCTGTGTGTTCCCGGGGGCCACGTGGGGGTGGGTTATGCCGACGTCCTCCTACCCCACCCACGCCGCTCTGTGCTCTGCAAATAGCATCCAACTGGCTTCTCCGCCACCACCTTTGCTCCCCGCCCCAAGTCTATCAACAACAGGCGGCCGCAGCAAACCTTCACAAAAGTGTTTGCGGTATAATTTACATACGTATCAACCCTTCTAAAGTATAGATAAAATCATGTCACTGCTCTTGTCACATACTCTCAGTGGCTTCCCATCTCACTCAGAGTCATGGCCGAGGTCCGTGCAGCGACCTGGTGGGTGCCGGCAGCAGGGTAGAGTCCCGGCATTTCCCTGGCCTGTCCTCTCTCTCTCTCTCTCCAGCTCGTGCTGGGCTCCTGGCCGTTCCTCAGACTCTCCAAGTACGCTGTCTCCTCGGAGCCTTTGACCCCACCCTTCCCTCTGCCTGGCACCCTCTTCCCCAGATGCTTACGGGGTGTGATCCTCGACTTCTTGCAGCGAGGGCCTCCCTCTGCAGCGGGCGTGAATATTCAGTCAGATCACGAGGACAGCACTTAGCACGGTGCCCGGCCCTGAGCAACACGTGGTAGCCACTGCTGGTGTGAAGATCATTATACCACCAGCCATGAGGGCTGTGGAGGGCTGGTTGTTCCAACATGTTCTTCCTTTCTCTTTGCAACAGAAGAATTTAGGATATGGTATGCCGAGAGAACGATGCCGGCCGTGCAGACCAGAGGAGAGCAAAGAGAAGGCTGGGAATCCCGCTGTGCTGCTTGAAGCCCTCGGGCCCCCCTGACCTCTACCTCATGAGAAGATCCCCCCAGGGTGGGTTCCTGCGTCCTGCCTGGGCTGCCCCTCCTCGACTCCTGTAGGTCTTTCTCTTCTCCTCTCTGCTAGAGCTGCCATTTCTTCCCTCTCACAGAGAAGCTATAGTCCCATCTGCCCGGCCCGAATGTAAACTCCTAGAGGCTGGGATCCTGTTTTTACCTTCCATATTGGTGTACCCGGCACAGGACCTGGTGCCCAGGAGACAGTGAAAGTGGTTGTTCAATGAATGAATGAATGAATGAATGAATGAAGTAGTCTTCACTGTTCCAGTAGAGGGGTCCTATAGCTTGAAAGAACAGAGACAATTTCCCCAGACTGTGCAATGGGGACCCAGTAAGCCGATTCTTTCTTTACTAAAAATCAGGACTAATCCCAGCTCCATGATTCTACCCACTTCCACTTTATTCTTTTCCCTTGATGGTGACTCCCACTTGCCATTCCTCAGCCCTCCCCCACCCCTCTCTCAGTGGCCTCTTCCCACTCACGTCCTGTCCTCTCCACTCCCCGGCTCCCTAAGTTCTTCCCCTCTGTGCTGCATACCTTGTCTGGGTTTCCCAGTGGCTGGGCTCCACGCATACGCAGTGTTTTCAGATAACACATGCACGTCTACTTACCTGGACACGCTGGCTTATTTATTTCCTGGTTTTCACTTGTGCAGATGTTGGGAACAATTGGAGAAATTTAACCCTAAAAGATCATAGAACACATTGCCTACATCAGGGGCTGGATGAGATACGGGAGCAGCAGAAAGAAAAACTGTTCTTTTTCGGGTCTTCCTCTGAGGCCAAGGAAGAGCACGTTCTTCCTTCCTGACTGTGTGGTGATCCTGGACTCCCCATGGAGCCTTCTGGTCAAATTCCACCACTGGAAGGGCTGAGGGATGTCAGAAAGCCTTTATCTTTCTCCAAATTTTATCTGTTTTGGAATTTTTTTTATGAGAACTGGATGAAGTAGTTTATGAAAATGAGCTTTGTAAATGAGAACATGTTCATTCCATAAACAATTTATGAGCACCTACTGTGTGGTACAGAGCAGGTCTCTGGGGAGGCAGAGCTTGGTAAAACACCGGCCCTGCCATCGGCTCCCCCACTGGCTTCATGTGATTAGAAAAGGGGGCTCCTGCCAAGCAGTTGTGGCCTTGTGCCAGGACACAGGGCTTGGCAAGGGGAGCATAGGATGGATTTCCCTCCTCACTCGGCCTCTCCTCCAGATGCCCTTGTGCAGTCGACAGCCCATACAGCCTGCGGGGCAGTCCTGCCTGCCATCCACGAACAGCGGCAAGGGGTGATTACAGGAGCATCTCAGATGTGGGACAGGAAGGCACACTCGACCTGGTGCCAGCTCTGCTGCTTACAAACTATATAACTTGGCATGAACACTTGACGTTTCTATATCTTACTTTTCTCGTCTGTAAAATTGGACTGATAAAACTGAGTTCTGCAGATTGTTGCAAGGACCAGATGGGATTAAAAATGTGAAGGCATTTGGATGACCATGGTATGACAGGTAAATATGGTTGTCAGTCCATATTATTGTTGTCACCCATGTTGTTGTGTAAACCACGCTATGAACAAATGAGCTACCTGGTCCAGCTAGAAATCTCATCATCACCAGAGCGCTTTGCTGTGATGGCATTCATCACAGCGAGATTTGTCGGACTCCAGACCTGCCACTGGAGCTCTGCCTCACGTCCCTTTGTGCTTTCCATGTATGCACATCAACATCCGGCAAACCATCTCCTACTGAGCACAATTTCAACTCATTCGACAAACATTAAATAAGCTCATACTCTGTTCTCTATTTCACTACATAGAAAGGCTGTTGATGTGGACAATGTACAGACCCTGCCACCATGGTGACGAGAGTGTAGACAATGTACAGACCCTGCCACCATGGTGACGAGAGTGCAGTGAGAGAGACCAGCATGGACATGGGAAAATTTAGTACAAGTCAGAATGTGGTGAGCGGCACAAGAACAGAATAGATAATGGAGGAAATTCAAGGGAGGGAAGAGGTCATTTTCTGCAGAGTAAATAAGGAAGACTCCATGCAGAAGTGTCATTTGACCTGGGTGTTAAAGGGTGGTTAGGGTTTGGGTATTTGGAGATAGGAGGAAGGGTACTGCTGACAAGAGGACCACTGTGGGAAAATATGTAGAGGAGGAAGGAATAGATTTCAATTTACTGAAGTTTTGAATTAAGCAAGGGAGGGAACTTTTGAATAAATATCACGGGATAAAGATGGGCCAAAGAATTTTCCACTTGTAACATCTAACAAGATGAATAAAAATTAATAAAATCCAGCAAAGATTGCACAATTGCAATAAAGCAATAAAACCGACACTATCTTAAGCTGTTTCCATGCAGAAGTAGGAACCAAAGAAAGAAACATAAGATTTTCAAATGACTGTCGGCATATTTCTCCCAACCCCCCCAAATAATACTGGGATGAAAAAGTGAGTTGATCAAATTCCCGAATATTTTTTGCTAATAGCTCCCTTCTTAACTTTGAGATAGGTAGACCAGGGAGATTGGGCACCCTTGGGAAAATTCAAGGAAAATTCATTGAATTGTCTTTAAGTACCACCAACCTATGTCAGTCAAGGGAGATACGGGAAGAGTTGGAGCTAAAGTTGCCCTTTCCTAAGCTCTTTCTGGGGTTATGAAACTGTCTCCAACCGAGGTGTCCAGCGTTGCTATGGAAATGCAATGCAACTTCAGCAGGGCGGACCGACCAGTTCACACACATCTGCCAGGATCTCAGAGGAAGGAACAAATCCCAGTTTTCACAGCAAATTTTCCTCAGGGAAGGTAGAAGGTCTGGACAGAGATGCACTTATTTAGGATAACTTAGAGGGAAAGAAATAATTTGACTATGACATAAATATATTACATCAAAAACTAAGCATGAAAAAAGCAAAGAACATTATGTGTAAAACCTAGATGAAGCCTCCAGTCCAGAAGAAGATACAACCCCAAGAACTGAAGAAAATCCTCAGCAACTGCTTTTGCTTTGGAAAAACATCATATCATCACAAATTCAGTAAAACAGGAACTTAGCAATGTGCCAATGAAATCACAAGATGAGAAGAAAAATGATATAATAGGGTTAAGAAAACCATTTGATTACTGAAAGAAAAGGATGCCAGAATCAATAAGTCAATCACAAACAACAAAGAGCAGAATTTGCTGAAATACTGACAGGTTGAAATACTGAATTACTTGCATTGAGACAATGCTTGCAATGGTCTAAACGAGTGCAGAAGAGAAAGGTAAAGAAATGGAATCAATCAGAGGAAAAGCAGATAGGGAAGGGGAGACTAAGATAAAGCATTTATGACTAATCTGTGGCCCTAACGTGTAGAAACCACCAAATGGGGCAACTGTTCACAGACACAATCAAAGAAAGAACTTCCCTTAAAAGAAGGAAGACATTTACTCACATTAAAAGACCACGCTATGTTTTATGAAAAGTTGATAAAGAACGTTTGACACTAAGACATACCCTGTTTCATTTATCAAGCATGGAAAGTGAGTGGGATTTTTTTCAAACACCTGAGTAGGAAAAAATCAAGCTTTAGATTTTCCCTCCAGTGACATGTCACACCCAAGGCCAGGGAGCAGTACATGGAGTTCTAAGTAATACGAGGTATGAATCAAGAATCTTATACCCAGATAAGTTGTATGTCAGGTATAAATGCAACAGGCAGGTATTTGGAACATGAAAAAGGTTAGGCAATGGAGTCTGGGAAGATGCGGGGCTCTGTGTCAAAACGCAGCAAACCAAGAGATGGTTGGAAGATGGTGGTAAGAACACTCACATAGCTGTCAATGCACAGAGGGCTCATATATTATAGAAAGTTCCAAGGAAAGAAATAAGATTTTCATCCCCAGATTTCACAATGAGCCTGAGCACCTGAAGGCCGGGCTGAGTCTGATTTTTGTCTTTAAGTATAGTGACACAAAGAGTCAATCGAACGAACAAAACGTGGAATGTCAGTCACATAGTAGAACCTCGGGTAACACAGCATATATAAAACTGTGAACTTCAGCTAACCAAGCAACAAATCAAAGAAAGAACTCAAAGAGTGTAGAAGCCATAGACTGGTGGTGAGTGTTCAGACTATAAAGACATCAAACTGATAGCAATAACACATAGGAATCATGGGTATAGATCAAAATGTAAATATTACAAACCCCGCTGATGTAAAAATAATAATATGACTAACTAGACCAACAGTTGGAAAAATCTTTCTGCAAAGCATCGGATAATAAATATTTTGGGCTTTGCAGGGCATGTACAGTTGTGGTCACATAGTTTGAAATTTAATTCATTGAAATAATTAATCAATTTATAACTCTATGAAAGTTTAAAGACCATTCATAGCTCACATACCATATAAAAACCGGTTGGGAGCTGGTTTTGGCCTGTGGGCTGTAGTTTGCTGACCATGGAACTAGATCATTGGTTTTTTATGTACCATTAAATCTATGAGTCAACATGGCTTTGCCTTGGATAATGGTCCCACGTACTCCGCTGTTGAGTATCGGGAAAAGCTGACAACGTTGCTTTCGACGGAGGTGGAGAGAATCCACGCCAGACCTCACGACTCCAAGTCGGGGCTCAAACCACCATGCAACTCTGCCTGTAATTCTAGAACGGTCCTGTCCAATATGTAGCCGTTACCACACGTGGCTGTCGAGTATTTGAAATGTGGTGGTTCGAACTGAGATGTGCTAAGAGGGCAGAATAGACACTGAATTTTCAAGACAGTACAATTAAACATTCGTGATGAGTTGTTTTTTGTATTGATTGCATGTTGAAATGACAATATTTTGGAAATGGGTTCATTAAAACATACTATTAAAATTAATCGTACCTGTTTCTTTTCAAAAATTTGGTGCTAGAAAATTAAAAATTATATGTGTGGCTTGCATCATGTTTGTATTGGACCCTGGAATTTGAAGCCCCCAGTGAGAAGATAAAATAATTTCTCATAGAACTGGAGCCTCACCATGAGTGAAACCAGGTGTGTTGGGAAAGTGGATTCTTTGTCTTCTGCCCCTTTGTTTTCTGAGTTGAAAGGGGGTGATTGGAGTCCCTGAAAAAGAACAGGAGGCTTTTATTCAAGTCTTGGATGTTACACCTGCTATCTCCAGGGCCTTAGAAAAGACCCTTAGCTTCTAATTGAGGGATGGGTGGACAAGTTTGTGGGGAAGCTTGAATATGAATCTCTATGTTGCAACACCTTAGAAATAGTTGTATAAGTGAGAGGGTTTAGTAATACTCCCCTCACCCAGAGGTGGGCTGGTCTCATGAACACCAGGATTTGGAACACAGCACATTGAGGAAGGCCTTTGAGGGGGGTGGGTGGGTTTTGTCTCCGAATGGGCATTCCTTGCCCAGTTCTGCCTTCCTCCCCAACACGTACCCTACTCTCCCCAACCTCCCCGCCCCCCTCACCAGGCTCCAGAATGTGCTCTCTCTGTGGTTAACCTTTACCCATTTTATGCCATGCCCTGGGCTCCTGCTTCCAGGGTTTGGTATAAACGTGATTTGTGGAGTAACAGCAGCCTTTTTGGCATCCTGAATGAAGGGTTCGGAGAACCACCGAGACACCATGCTTGTGTTGACCTCCATGCTCTGGTTATGTGGTGAAAATAACAACTTAGGTGCTGAGCTCTGTCACTTAGGTTTTGCCTTCCCTGCCCGTGAAAGCCCTCCCATTGACGCCTTGGGAGGGTTGGGAGAGAACGCGGCGGGTGGGAGCTTGCAGGAGGCTGTGTACTCCAGGATGGGCCACTACAGCATGGCTCCCCAAATCCTGGAGATTTTTTTTTTTTTTTTTTGGTAGCTGCTGTAACAAATTATCATGAACTCAGTGGCTTGAAACAACACAAATTTATTCTCCTACAGCTCTGGAGGTTGGAAGTCTACAATCGAGGTGTCAGCAGGGCTGGTTCCTTCTGGAGGCTTCAGGGAAAATCCTTTTCCAATTTCTAGGGCTGCATTCCTTGGCTTGTGGCATCACCCCAACTGCTTACTCCTGTCCTCGCAACTCCTAGTCTGACTCTGAGTCCTCTTATGTCCCTCACAGGACACTTGTGATTGCGCTGGGTCTACTCTGATCATCGGGATCATTTTCTCACCTCCAAATCCTTAACTTGATCCATCTGCAAAGTCCCTTTGTCACAGGTTCTGGGGATTAGGACATGGCCATCTTTGGGAGGGGCGTTACTGAGCCTCTCACAGGAGACAGGAGTGGGTTACTTTAAAAATAAGGAGCAGTTAGCCTTCATGCCTGAATGTTGGGGCTGGGGTGGAGGTGCAGGGAAGGCACCGCGATTAAACGTAGGTGTGCAGAGGCAGAGGGAAGCATGGGGAGAGCTGCAGAAACAAGCAGAGCTTATGGGCCCAGGGCAGGGACTCTCCAAAGCCTGGAATTGTGGCTTGGGTCAAGTCTAACCCTAAGTGCCCGGGGAGGGGAGGGGCACGGTGGACACCCGGGTTACAGTGGATGGAGAAATGAATGAATATGCAGACTGGTTCCACCACTTGGTCTCCCCTTCCTGGAGGGGAAAAGCAAGCCATGCCCCATCCCCTGCCCCACTTCTAGGTGAAAAGAGCCCGGGGATTCAGGGGCTGGGTGTGGTTGTCTTGGTACCAGGAGTTTAGACAAGCACTGAGCCTGTGCCTGGGGCCGCAGGAGAGGCCAGCAGGGAGGTAAGGGCAGGCAGACGTGCACTTCCTGGCAGCCTCCCCAGACAGCCAGAGGCCTGGGACAAAGCCTCTGCTCTGTGCACAAACAGGCTACCAAGAATGTCACTCCACTGGTTCTTGCGCCTGCCCCTCAGAGCCCAGCCCTGGGCACTGTGGAAGAACATCGACAGAAGGGGAGAATAAATCAAGCCCCAGAAACTGTCACATGCGTCCCCTCCAGCTCTCTTGGCTACTCAGATAATCTGCTCCATTGGTTTCAGGCCTTTATTCATTTTTGTTTTGTTTCTAGACAGGGGTGGGTGCTCCGCAGAAGGAAAGGAATTCATATATTAATAAACTGAGCAATTGAGCGTTGGGCAGGAATAGTCCTGTGGAATGACCATGATGGTCCTCACTTTAGGATAAGGCGCAGAGATGTTGGGCCACCTGTCCAAGGTCACGCACAGTCAGCCAGTAGAAGAAGGAGGATTTGGTCTTTGCCTGGCCTTCCCCAAACCCTGTGCAGCTGACAAGAGGCTCCGTCTGCCTTTCGACCTGTGTGTGGACATGCTTGTGGGACAGGCCCACATTCTCCACCACTACATCATGGAAAATCCAAGGGCTTAACTCTGAGCAGCATGGGGGTTGGGGAGCAGAGCCACGCCAAGACATTTTAGGTTGGACGGCGTGATAAACGGAGATTTGATATTTCTGGATAATTCCCAATGAGCACCCTTCCCCTTTAATTATCTTGTGGTCGCCCTTTCAAAGGTGATTAAAGCTATTCTTCAGTAGATGTGGTTATAGATTGAGTGGGAACCTGGTCTTTCTTGTGGTTTTTATCGTAGCAATTAAATCTGGCCGGCTCAGAGAAGCTGTGTGGCAGGAGGGGTTTTATCAAGCAAAACGATTTTCCCCTTTGGGCAATGTTAAATTTAGGAAAAATACAATTAATTATATCAGACAGGTATCTACTACACATCATGCATGCATTAGAGGCTCCTGGGCTGTTTCACCCAAAGGGAGAGCCTCGTCACCCTGGCCCATTTGGGTCCCTCCCTGGGGGCTGGCTGTCCTGTCCCCTGTCCCTTCTCCAATTCAACACCCATAGCTCTCTTTGGAAGTGACAGTGAGAGGACTGAGGCTTACCAGAACTTTCGTTAGTGCTCTCAAAGGTATATGTAAGTGTGTGTTGAGAAATAGGGCTGTTCTGAAATAGCGCAGCAAAGACCGTTCACTTGGTCTCTGCCCTCCCTCATTGTGTGACTCGGGGAGGGACCCCCAGGATTTTGGGGCTCCTTTTTCCCATGTGCAAAATGAGAGGGTTGGACCCGATACCTTCAAAATCCTGTCAGCTGGGAGGTAGGAATGTAAATGCGGGCTCTGTGGAACCAGAGTCCCCGATTCCTTGTTAAAAGGCACAATAAATATTTTTTCTCAGGTGCCCTGTTTTGAGGTCCGTGTGCTGCAAGGGGCTTGGGATTCGTACATGACTGTGCTCTTTCCTCTTCGCTGGAGGCTTCCTTCCTGAGCTGTCAGGTGGATCGGGAAGAAGGCTTCACGAACACCGTCGATAACTGCACCCACCTGGACTGCCAGTGGGGGCTGGCATGGAGCACACGCTCCCAGAGTATCTGTTGAGGAACAAAAAGGTGACTTTTCGAAGACGTCCACGGCTTGATATCATTTCCTAACACCAGTGAAGTGTCAGACAAGCCCATCACTCTCCCATGCCATGCAGATAAATTTTTACAGAACGCACATGTCCGGCTCGCCGAGGTTGGGCTTACGACCCAGCTGGCGCGGGTGCCGGGTCCGGAGTGTCTCCACCTTTGTCTGCTCTGGTCCCTTCTCTAGACATCATCTTTCTGTCTTCGTTCCCTTGCCTGATAAGCTGGGATAGGTTTACCTGCCAGCTGTCTCACGAGGGTGTTGTGAGGATTAATGAGATAATATTTTTTAAGTACTCAGAGATCTTCTGATGAAAGAGGCTATAAAAGTACAAAGTGTCACTATTATTATAATTAATGGCATTTCTGAGAGCTTTTGGAGTGTATGTTGGGCTGCGCAGAAGACAGGGGAGATCCCTGCTTTGGGAGGCGGCCGCCCGTTGTGGAAAACAAGCCTGTGTGTGGCCGGCATGGTGGTGACAAGCTGGTGCTCAGATTTGGCCGTGGGATGGGGCTTGAGAGTCAAACTCTGAGATGGGGGTCCTGGGGGTGCGGGAGAATCGCCTACCCTGGACACACAGGACAGTCCACAGGGATGGCTCCCTTCCAGGGAACGGGGGCCAGGAGAGCTCAACTTGTGACCAGATCTCAATTTGGGCACCAAAGCAAAGCACACCCATGCGTGGCTCTTTTGCCTGTTACTCTGTACACGTGAGGGTCCTGCTCCTTGGTCCTTCACTCCGTAAACGACGATGCATTCGTGCCGGCACCAGGGTTCCAACAAGTAAAGACCCAGTCCCTGTTGCAAAGAGCTCAGAATGTGGTGGGGAGAACAGGCACACGCTCCGGGCGTTTCAGTGGGACACGGCACAGCTGCAAAAACAGAGGGAAAGCACAGGGCGTGGTGGGAGAGCAGAAAAGGGTAGTCTGACCAGACCAAGGAGGCAGGGAGGCCAAGAGGAGGCCAGGAAAGGGGGAGCACAGCCTCCATTGGGGTAACCGTGAGCAGGTGGGCTGGGTAGGGGCAGGACATGCTCAGGACACTGAGTGGGGGTGGCCTGCCATGCGGAGGAGGGGTGAGTAGGGACGTCAGGGAAGTAGCGTGTGCAGGACCAGTTGAGGTTGGCGGAGGAGGGGAGGGTTCTCGTGAGTATCCGCATTATTTGTTCACATGTCTCTGTCCTGAAGGAAACTGTGGTGGCTTCTCACGAAGACCCCGTCTATGTTTGGGAAATGAATGCTAAGGATAATGCCAGACACAGGACCTGCTACATAATTTTTGGGACCTAGTGCAAAATGAAAATGCTGCTCAAAAATTAAGAACTTCAAGACAGTGACTTAAGAGCATTAAACCAAACTTGCATCACCCACTCGACGCAGGAAAAGGGGGTCGGTGCCAGGCTCAGGCCACTCTGCTTTTTCCATCTGTCCCGTCCTATAATGAGACCATTACATCATTGGTTTCAAAGCCTGGCGCCCTTCTGGGCACAGGGATCTGATCAGCTGCACATGGTGACCCCCAGGCAGCCATCCCTGACCAGCCATGTTGAAGGTGTGCAGTGTCTCCAACAGGATGGCAGGGCACGTCTGGGTGGCAGCACCAGGCAGCAAGTGACAGGTCCATGTACTAGAGTGTCAGCCAGGCTGGCCTCAGGCCTTTCTCCTTTGCACATGGGCACCATTCTTACTGCCAGGAGGACAGCAGCAGGTGTCCATAGAGAAAAGCAAGAGAAAGCAGAAGAAATCCCTTCAGTATACATTGGACAGAAGACACAGGGATTCTTCTACGTCTCATGGGAGGAGCCATGTGAGTCAGCTCTTGCCTTGGCACCTAAATGATTTTTCTTGCCAGATGAATCAGTTTAAATGGAAACATTAATTCATTGAGTTTGCATTGCCAATGACGGTGCCAACACACCGGACCAGCATGAACTTCCACAGAGAAAACTCTGGGGATGTGCACATCTCCCTGGGAGGAGAACTGCAAGTTTATAAATAGTACACATGTATTAATTCAGAAATACCCGGGGGTGCTTCCCTCCTAGGGACTGGGACACAGATAGGAGCAACACGAAGTCCCTGCTGTCCTCGTGGGACTTTCATCTTATGAACAACGACTAATACAGTCGTTGGCAGTAACAAAACTCATTGTTGTTTTCTGTATTGGATTGTTGTCGTCATCATCTATAAAATGCATTTTATTTCAATAAATATAAAAACACATGTCAGGTTTTCCATAGTTCATGTCTTACTTTTGCACCCACTCTTTTTGCTTACAAAATCTTGAGCCTCTCAAATTTGGGTTTTCCTACCAGGAGGATATTCAGGAAGGTAACAACCTCACGTGGGGAGCAGCTACTGTTCTCTGCTATTTGCCAGAAGTTTAGCTTTATGTATTTAATCATATCAGCCAGCCTTGCTGTTGCTGCTGAATGCAGTCAGTGCTTGCTTAGAGTTACCTTCCGTGTTTCCTAACCTTGCTCACCTTCCCCTCTTGTATCTCGGACCTCGCTGCTGTGTCTTTCCCCTTCTCAGTGAAGTCCATCATTCATACGTTTCCTTGGTGAATGTGTTAATGCTAAACTCTCACCCTTATTTTTCAGAAATAATTTTGACATTGTTATTACATTTTTTATCATAAATATCTTGGGAGGTCGAATAATTAGCACATACGCATGCGTGTGTGTGCGTGTGTATGAGTGTGTGCACGCGTGCTGTGAACCAGAACATTCTCCGTTTCAAATCATTTGGGTAACACAACATTCATAATGACCAGCAGAAATTTCATGGGCTCGAATATCAGGAAGACATCACTGTAGCACCGTTTATTAATTTTGTGACCTTGGGCAAACTACGTGATCTCTTTAAGCATCCACTTCTGAATCTTTAAACTAGGGAAAACAGTGCCTTCTTCACAGGGTTTGCATGGAGACCAGAGAGAACGCCCCCAAGATCCTGAGACCAGTCCCAGCATATTGCAGCCCTTGGTACTTCTCACCGCCATTATTAATCTTCCGTATATCCAATATCGTCCTTTGAGAAAGTTATGTTTGCCAGGAGCTATTGGGAAAAAATCACCCAGACGATGCTACCAACATCTCTCATGATTCCCTTACCTGTCCCTGTCCTCCCTCGTGGGTTCACACTTAAATCTGTCACGTTTGGGGAACAGGTCTGGGCAGTCCTTCAGTGTTCAGACCAGTGACAGTCAAATGCACGGTGGAGGTCAGTGCCAGGCTCAGGCCACTCTGCCTGTGCTATTGGTCAATAGCCAGACTATCGCATCATTGGTTTCCTTAGTACCAAAGCCCTAACCGCGTCTTTCCCCTGTAATAACCAGTGAGTCAGGTCACTGGACTGACCCCACACTGGGCTGCGGTCTTCGAGCCCAGCAAACCCACGGCTCTGTGTCTGTCAAAGCACACCTGTTTCCAGGCTTTTTTTACATTGCCCCAATGAGGAGGAAAGTGCTACAAGGCAGTTAGATTTTCAGAAACATAGATGCACCACTCTTTTCAGTAATTTCCTAACACCACCAGCTTCCAACCAGGGTTTCATCTGTCCAAGGCCTGAGAACCTTTTCCTCTAAATGGAATCTGATAAGGGAGACAGCATGAAAATGAACAAGAAAAAATACGTACACAGTGGAAGGAGTACCACGAACCCTAATGTCGTAAATCTACCTTCAGATTCCGCCTACATCCTGTCTGTGCAGAGAACCACTGTGGCAACCTTGCCATCTCGGAGCCTCAGTCTTCTCCTCTGTGAAATGGGTTGGCAGCTCCTAACTCATAAGGCAACTGTGGTAGATGACAAAGGACCTAGCATACTGCTGGCACTGTGTGCTCTCTCTCTCCTTCCCCGAGTCCCTCCCTGTTAGAATACCAGAGCTGAAAAATGTTTAGACATCATCTGGTCATGCCCCCTTTGTGGGAACCTCGGGCCAAGCGGGTGGAAGACAGCTGTGGGAGGTTTCCCAGTGAGAGGAAGAGAGCTCTGGAGCTACACCCAGGACCTCACTCCTGAGCCCATCCCCAGCTACGCACACGTGGCTGAAGATTCCCTTCCTCTCCGCCAGCTTAAGATGTTTCTGATTCTAAATTGGATGATGAATTAAAAGAAAAAAAAAAAGTAGGCAAATGTGACCCAAAGTGGTTATTCAGTAAATGTTTGTGGGATGAATGGAATTCTTCAAAACTAGAGACTCAGATACAAATTCACTCAAAACACTGATGCTAAGAAATGTAATTTCAGGCATGTGTTGATAATTACGCAGTTCTGCCTCTAATCCTCATCACTGATGGCTTAGGCTGGATGATACCATTTTTGGCAGCCAAGGGAAATGAAGTCAAGCAAAGCAAAGGACGCCGTTGCACGGAGGGGTATCCTCTGGCTGTTGGCTGGTCCGAGACAAAGTTCGAAGTTCTAGATTTCTGAGCCTGGACTTAGTCCTCAGTTCTGCCTCGTTCAATAATGTCATCGCCAACGTGAGCAACAACAGGGGATAATCTGGGAAGGATATCAGGCTTGGAGAAAAAGTCAAAATACTGGCTGACTAAATCCAGGAAGATGTAGTAGACTGGAGCATCATGGTAGAAGCTACACAAGGTGAAAGCAAAATAGGAAAAAGATACATTTCTATGCTTATTAATAACAGACCAAAACCTAAAAGCAAGGGCAGAAAAATTAAATGGAGTTGTGGTTTAATAGGTTTAAAAAGACTAAGAAATTATTAGTTGACTGTAAGATTGATCACATTCGATATTGGGACATGTCTGATAAAACAAAAAAACAAGGGAATTTTGGTTGTTTTAAGAGAAATTTGCACTTAATAAAAGAAGACATTGAATGGGAATTGTTTTTGTTTTTGTAATAAAATTATGTTATGTGGCTATCATGACCCCCTGACATGACGTGATGAGAAAGGCACTTCACCTCTGTGGCATGATTTCCAAAACCCATCCACCGAGTCCAGTCACGAGAAATCGGACAAACCAGGTTGGGGGACATTCTACAGGGCACCTGGTCAGTTCTCCGCAAGAATGTCAAGGCCGTCAAACACAAGGACAGACTGAGAAACTGTAATAAGTCAGGGGAGACTGGGGGATGAGACAACTACGCAATGTGCTGTCCTGGATTGGTGAGAGGACGTTAATGGGAAAACTGGTGAAATCCCAACAGAGCATGTTTAGTAAACAGTGCTGTGCCAGTGTTAGTGTCTTAGCCTGACAAACATACCGTTGCAATGCAAGATGTTAAGAACAGGGAAACTGGGTGATGGTATGTGAGGATGTCTTCACTATCTTTACAAACTTTCCATAAATCTAAATTTATTCTGAAATAATATAACTTTATTTTTTTTAAAAAAAAAAGCTCTGCTGAAGTCACATTGTCTCACCCCTTACTTAATGCCTCTGCCTAAGTAACATCTTTCACTATTTATTGTTTGAAACTTCTTTGCCCCCCTCATCCTTATATTGGAAGTTGCTACGTTTCCACTAGGCTGATAACTGGAGGTGTTAGACATTGTATTTTCCTTTTTGCCATGGCCACCAGGAAACTCTGGGTCCAACTGTGGTATTGAATCAACTAAATGAGCTCCCATGATTACCTCCTTTCTCTTTCTAATTTCTACCCTGCATTTTTCTCTTTATAGACCTAAACTTTGTTGAGAACCTCTCTTCTGCAATCCTCAATTCCATATCCTAAGAGGAGTAGAGAAAAACTGGTGGATGAGGGAGAGAGAGAGGGAACAGAGAGAGGCGCTTTGACACCACGTTCTTTGAGGAATGAGAGCCACGTCTTGGTTATCTTGCGGGTGGCAAGCACAGGCATGCTATTATCTTATGATGAAGACGTGGTGGTTAATAGGAAGAGTTAGGTTCTGTCTGTGTGTTCACAGAGTTTAGGGTCAAAACTCCAGTGTGGAAATCACGGAAAAGCGTTACTTTCCAGGAGCCAACGCCGAGACGCAACATTGCAGCTTGCGCCCGTGCCCTGCTGTTTCTTGCTAACACCTGCCGAAGGCTTCCCTTTTTCTTCATGCTCCTGGCCTTGAAATCTGAATATTTGAAAAGACCAAGATGTTTCTTTTCAGCCTAGTCTGTTTGGGATTGGGCTCTTTTACTTTTTATCACTCGTAACCAAAGCAATCTTAACTGTATTTATTCATTCTTTCATGTCTTGATCGATTCAGCAAATATTTGTTAAGCTGCTGCTTTCTGACGAGACTGTGCGAGGTAACGCAAGAATGAAGTGAGGGGATGAAGAGGAAGGAGGCTGGATGTGAAACACAGCCTGTCTTTCTCGAGTCCAGAATACTTCTCCTCCGCAATGCCAGAAGGGCTAGATGCGCGTCTCCTGTACATCCGGAATTTTCAATAACTTCTCTCTGCTTTCAGTTGTGCACCTGCCTCCTCTTCTACCAGGAGTCATCTTCCTTCTTCATTTTCCTCGAAGGGGATGGGCGCTTCTGTGAGCTTTTTTCTTCCATGACACGACTAGGTTCAACGAGGTTTAATAAGCTCCCAGCTTGGGTGGGCATGGGAGTACATGAGAAGAAATGGGGCATAATTCTTGCTCACAGAGGACTCACCAAATGGTGGCTATGCTGTTGCACAGACAGACAGGTCCACTGCAACGTGCTAAACAAAATGAGAGCGGTAGGACCGACGGCAAAGGGAACGTCCCAGAGATAGCCGTTCCGTCCAGGAAGATTCACTTGGAAGGACTGGGAGAGAACAGGTTGATGGTACCGCCTGCTGCAGGAAGACAGGTTTGGAGCAAGGATGGCAATTCAGAAGGCTTTAGGTGGTTGCAGCTATTGTGATAGACTCGGATGCCCCCCTCACTAGCGCGGACTCGGGGAGAGAGAGCAGAGAAGTCAGAGGTGCATTCAGGGAGGCGCAGGATTTGGACCACGTACAGAAACATGTCAGTTTTTCAATTCTTCTATCTTGGAACCCTTAGGAGGTCTTGGCTTTGCAAAACAACATATTACCTCTGAATCTGAATCTCTGAGATCCTGGCAGGGGGGCCAGTCCAGCCGGCACTGTTGCCATATGTGTTTAGAATTTCATGCACAATAATTAATTTCCATTCTGCAGAAATGAATAATTAATATAGCATCCCACGTCAATTGATCCAAACAGGACTTGACACATAGTAAGAGATGCACGCTGCTAAGCAAACTTTTTAAACTGAAGCATTTTATTAACAAAGCAACTTTAAAAAATTCCCTATCTACCAGACAATAGGAATTGAACATATTCCAACAAAGAGGGCAGGCCCGGCAGGGGGCGTCAAGTTGTGAGGGGGGAGGTAATGGGAAGATTACACTCCTTTGAAGCTGCCTGTGCGGGAGCCAAGCACAAAGGTGAAGGATGCTCCAGGGATGGGAAGAGAAGAAAATAAAATGACAGCCTTTAGGGAATTTAAGAGCTAAATATTTTACTCTGATTTTCAATCATGCAGCCACGATGGAGAAATACGGGCATGGAGATGGTAAAATTAGGGAGATTAAAACAATATATATTTCAAAAACGTCCACGACAGATACTAGGTAGTAGAGGCAATAGAGTCCCGATGGCTGTATCCTCGGCCCTGTCGGATTCGAAAGTTCTCTTAATAAGTCAGTTGAAGATGTCGATGTTGTTGCCAGACCGGGGGAGGACAAGAAGCTGAACTGCAAATACGTCGGGTGGTATGCCAGGGAGCTAACAGCTCTCCTTTGATCAGAATTTGGAGACACCATGAAATATATCGTGATTTAATCGTTATCATTTTTATGATTTTTAATACCGTTCTTAATACTGACGTGTCGCATTTATTCAGAGCACCGTGTATCGGATGCTGTGCTGGGCACTTACAGCTTCTCTGCCCCTGCCGAAAGGAGCGAGCACAGCGTTCCGATTAGGAAGTGGAGGTGGACAAGAAGGTGCCCCCGGCCCCTCACACAGTGAGGAAGGTTAGCATCTTGGCGTGTGTCTGGGTCTGTGACCCAAACCTTCTGCTTGTTTTGTAAAATGGAACCATGTTCCCTCCTCTTTACCAGGAGCAGAGGCGAGTTCCAGATGTGGGGCCTTGAAAAACAAATAAACTTTTCCTAATTGAGAGAGGGGGAGAAATGGCATGGTTAGCATTCTTCCTTGGGGCCCTCAAGGTCTTGAATCTGGAAGGCGTTGGCTTTTCCAAAATCCCTCGATGCCAGTGTGGATGTTAAAAAGGATAGCAATCTTTAGGGCTGCGTGAACAGAAGAAAGCCTCTTAGAATGAGGGAGGCGATAGTCTCAGCCCGGCTGGCATAAGTCAGCTGTCTCCTGGGGGCTGCATTCTGCCTTGGTGACCCATTTCCTCCTAGACCTCCAGGAGGTCAGCGGGAAGAGACCCACCAGGATGGCGATCGAACTCAAAGTTGCTGTGTGAGGACAGTTGAAGGAGCAATTTGGTTTTGGCGAAGATGGGCCTTCTGGAGCCAGGTTCATGCTCTCTGTCCTCTGAAGGATCTTCCACTCGGAGATTTTCTGATTCACCCCAGAGGGTGGAGGAGGGACTCCTGGCAGGTAACACCCAGACCGGGACTTGGTATCCGGCAGGAAGCCTTGCACTGGAGGGAGGCAACAGCAGGTGGTCTGGAGGTCCCCAGTGGGCCTCTAGGTGCCAGGCGCTGGGTTGGGGTCGGGTAGCTGGAGGTGAAGGAGGCACAGCCCTTACTGTCTGGGGAGGAGGAGGAAAGCTGTGGGGAGTCCCAGCCGGCCACGTGGGGGGAGGAGGGGGAGAAGGAGGCAGGGGGGCTGGGGATGGGGAGGAAAGGAGGGGGGACAGGAGAGAGAGTGGGAAGTGGAGAGAGAGGTGTCTGCCAACGTGAACTGTCCTAGCCACCGCGGGGAGGCGCCTGCCTCGTAGGGGAGGAGTCCGTCTTGGATGTTCCATCCTTCAGGTGACTTCGGCCCCAGCTTCTGCCTGTCTGCTGACATGGGGCAGACTTGCAGCACCAGGAAAGATAAAAACAAATTGCTCTTTAAGCCGCAGAGTTTGGGATGGTTTGTTTTAGAGCGGTAGGTAACTAGAGGAGCTGGCCTCCGCCGGGGCAACTCGCCTCCACGTCTCCTCGTTTTTCTCCAACAGGCTAGCCCGGGCTGGGTTCGTGGTGCCCAGGCAGCGTCCTCTGCAAGAGCGGAAGTGCACGGGCCACGCGAGGCCGTCGCTGAGAACGGGCACGCTGTTCCCTCCACTGTGGTGGCAGGGCCAGCCTGGAGCTGGGGCTGGGAAATGGATTCACCGTCTCCTGATGGGAGGCATTGCAAGGTCACAGTGTGAAGGTCGTGGATACAGGCAGGGGAATAGTCGGGGCGTTATCGTGATGGTCCCCGTGAGCCCAGCTTCCTAGACCTGCTCACAAAGATGCATTACGGTGCAGAGTGATTGCAACGTGACCGTTCCGAGTGGTGACGCTGAGATCCGAAGCAGTGCATCACAGTTCTAAACGGGAAAAGACTTCTAATAATTTTTGTCCTGCTCTTCCATTTTACAAATGAGGAAAATGAGTATTGAAGAGGCTAAAACAATTGTCTGAGGCCAACTGATAGCAAAGGCCTGAGGCCAACTGATAGCAAAGGCCACAGTGGACAAGTCATGGGAATCAGAGCAGGCTGGTGCCAGTACCCGGGAAGGGTTACCTGGGCACCTCCTCTACGCTTGGGGTCCTCCTCTACCAATAGGGGCTGGTGGGGCCCTTGGAAACAGGCAAGCCGCTGTGCCTACATGCTCCTGCACAGATGGTCACATCAATGGTTGTTACTGTAAGACATGGCCTAGAACCTGGGTCTCCCAATTCCTAATTCAGTCCCTTCCACATTCAGATCAACCCACCTCAACAGCACGAAGGAACGCCAGATCCGGAAAAGGGAGCCGGGTTCCGAGAGCGCCGCCGAGTGTCTATGCGGTGTTCATCTGCACATGGCGCCCTGCTGGGTACTAGAAAGAGCCAGTGAGACACGCTGGGCACCTTCTCTATGGAAACCAGTTTTAACGGCTGTGTGTGCGTAGGTGTGCCTGGAAAAAGATCATTATCTTTCTGTAACAATTCCCACATCCTGGTGTCCGACAGAATAGATTTACTGTTCGACGTATATGTTGGATTTCTACACTATAGCCATGTGGTCTCAGTGAGAGGAATCACAAACAATTTGTTGATTTTTTTCTTTTAAAGAAAATAACTGCAGAAACATTACACCGTGACGCTAGAGCTTAGAAGACCCAGAGCAGGACTCTGGTTAAAAACAGAGAAGGAAACATTAGGATTCAAAAATAAAATGGATGTCTATGAGACAAGTACGAATGGAATATTAAGTTCAAAACAACTCCTTGCTTTGTCACACATGTCACGTTGAGGTGCTGATTTATTTCTGGAAGATGGGGTCTGGGGGAACAATTGCTGTGTAAAATTGTATTCACTAAAACACTGTGGTATCTTAGATAAATATTGAAAAGGCTGGCTCCACACACAGCTCGCTGGGCCCAGGTTCAAACTGCTCTTTGAGCAAAAGCTGGCCTGTGTGGTCGAGGGCAATAGAGGAGGAGGATGAAAAGCTCCGTGA
>RJWJ010025944.1:0-23429 GCA_004363605.1 Indri indri
AATCCTAAAAAATACTGAATTAACTAAAAAGAAAGCAGAAAAAGAGAAAAAAGAGAACAAAGAACAGATGGGACAAACAGAAAGCAATAGCAAGATGGTAGATTTAAACCCAGCCATACCAAAGATCGCACTAAATGTAAGTGGTCTAAACTCCCTAGTTAAATGGCAGATTGTTAGCTTGAATTAAAAAAAAAAAAAAATACCCAAACCCCAAAATAGATTGAAAGTGAAAGGATGGAAAAAGATATATCATGCTTACACTAACCAAAAGAAAGCTAAAGAACCTGGCCCTGGGCTGCAGTGGATAGCTCGTTGGACTTCTAGACAAAAGAACACTGAAATGGCTATATTAATACTAGTCTAGATAGATACAGAAGATTTGCACAACGTTATCATCCAATTTGACCTAATTAACATTTATACAATTCTACATACCACCTCCCAAAATAGAACACAAGTTATTTTCTAGGGCACATGGAACATTTACCAAGGCAGAGTATATCTGGAGATATAAAACAAGTCTCAATACATTTAAAAGGATTCAAGTCATACAATGTATGTCTTATGAATAAATGGAATTAAATTAGAAATTAATAACAGAAAAACAGCTGGAAAATCCCCAGTAAATAATACACTTTCAAGTCATGCATGGGTCAAAGAAGAAACCAATAAAGAAATTAAAGAGTATTTTGAACAGAATGAAAATGAAAACATAGCATGCCAAAACTGGGGGATACCATTCAAGCAATATTTAGAAGGAAATCTATAACACTAAAAGTCTATGTTAGAGAAGAAGAAAGATCTCAAATCAATATTCCGAGCTTCTACTCTAAGAAACTAGAAAAAAGAGGTGCAAATTAAACCCAAAGTCAAGGTGTGATAGATGTGGTATGGGCATAAAGACAGATAAATATCAACGGAACAGACTAGAACGTCCAGAATTAGACGGGAATAGACCTAAACATATGGATGGCTTATTTTAAACACTGACACAAGGGCAGTTCAGGGAAGAAAGAATAGTCTTTTCAACAAATGATGCAAGAACAATTGGATGTTCGTGTGCAAAAACAAAACACAAAAAGCCAAGGAGAACCTAAATCCACACTTTGCATTATATACATAGAAATTAATTCAAGTGGATCATAGACCTAACTATAATATCTATGATATAAAACTTTGAGAAGAAAATAAGGAACATTTTTGTGACCTTGGGTTGGGCAGATGCCTTAGATATGATACAGCTGTGGTTTGAATGTGTCCCCCAGAGTTCGCGTGTTGGAAACTTGATTCCCAACGCAGTGGTGTTGGGAGTGGCCGAATGGGAGGTGTTTGGGACATGGGGCACCGACCATATGATTAGATTAACGCCGTTATTGTGGGAGTGGGCTTTTCAGCAGTGGGGTCTCCATGAAAGGGTGAGCTTGGCCACCTCTCTCTCTCTCTCTCTCTCTCTCACCTCCTCTCTGCCCTGACACCACGTCACGACGCAGCAAAAATGTCCTCACCAGATGTGGCCCCTCGATCTTGGACGTCCCAGCCTCAGAGCTGTAAAAAATACATTTCTGTTCTTTATAAATTGCCCAGTCTGTGGTATTCTGAAAAGACTATTCTTTCTTCCCTGAACTGCCCTTGTGTCAGTGTTTAAAATAAGCCGTCCATATGTTTAGGTCTATTCCTGTCTAATTCTGGACGTTCTAGTCTGTTCCGTTGATATTTATCTGTCTTTATGCCCATACCACACCTACCACACCTTGACTTTGGCTTGTAGAGCAAAATAGACTGAAACAGACATCAAAAGCATGATCCGTAAAAGACAATAATTAATAGATCAAACTTCAGCAAAATTTAAAATGCCTGCTGGTTCAAAGACATTGTCTGCTAAGAGAGTAAAAAGACAAACCTCAGACTGGGAGAGAATTTTTACGGATCATATATCTAACAAAGAGCTTGTATCCAGAATAGATAATGAGCTTTTAATTCTCAAAAATAAGAAAACAAACAACCCAGTTTTAAAAATTGGCAAAAGATTTGAGAAGGTACTTCAGCAAAGAAGATATACCAATGGCGAATAAGCCCATGAAAAGATGCTCAATCATTAGACACCAGGGAAATGCAGGTTAAAACCCAACGAGATACTGCTCTACACCCCGTGGAATGGCTAAGGTGCCGACAGGAATGTTGGCGAGCGCATGGGGGACCTGGGGCGGTCATGCGCTGCCGACGGCAACAAGAAATGGTGCGACCACTCGGAAACAGTTTGGCAGTCTCTAGGAAAGTTAAGCACACATGTCACATACAATCCAGCCAGTCCACTCCCAGGCATTTACTCGAGAGAAATGAAACCATATGTCAAAAAATGTTGTTCATAACCGCTTTGTTTACAATCGTTACAAACCAAAAGCAACCCGAGCGACAGGTGAACGGATAAACAAATTGCAGTGTGTCCATATAACGAAATACTGCTTAGCAATAGAAAGAAATGAACTGATGTAAGCAACAACATAGATGTCCCCAAATAATAAGCTGGATGCAAAAGCCAGACCAAAAAGAGAGCACATGCTGTATGGGTCCATTATATAAAAATCTAGGCAATGCAGACACATAGGGACAGAAAGTGGATCTGTGATTGACTGACAGGGGTGCGGAGTGATGGGCCTGGCCAAATGGGCACATGATATTAACCATCCTAATAAGTAAACCATGTCAAAATCCTGAAACTGAAGGTATCAACTGTCCAGGAACAGGCTCCACCTGACGGGCTCCATGGGACCTGGCTTGACCTTTGGAGGCTGCACGATTTCTGACAACTCCATGCTGATGTAAATTCTGGAGCAGCTCTATGGAGTGATGCCAAATCCGAGGCCATGCACGTGGAGTCCCAGAGCTGTAAAGGTCACACGTGAATGTCTGGTACTTGCTGAAAGAATGAACAACTCAAGTGACACTTAAGCTGAGCCCCAAGGGAGGGCTGGGCTGCCAGGTGGGGATTTGGGGGTGGTGGCAGGGAGTCGCGGTGAGTGCCTGAGCTGGCAGGGGTGGGGAGCATGTCAGATATTATGTTGTATCTGCAGGTCTGACCCAATTGCCTCGGAGGCAGGTGGGTGGCACCCTTTCCTGGACAGTGACATGACACCTTGGGGTGATGAGGGGCCCCCCGGTGGCAAGGGGCTGCAGAGTTTGCAGCAGAAAGGGACAGGCTGGAGCCTCTGCACAGAGATGGGAAGCTGCACAAACTGGCGAGCTCTGTCACGTAGCCTGGAAGACTGAGAGTCCCTCTTGCTGCCATGAAGGTGACGGATGTGGGGTGGGGGGTCTGGAGGTGGTGACAGCAGGCAGAGGGGGAATAGTTGGGAGGCTGGTTAATAATTCAGGTGCAAGACGGCCATGGCTTTGGGGCTGGGGCCTGGAGGGCAGAGCTGCCTGACATTCAGAAGCTTCCATCTGTGGGACTTGGTGATTGCTGGGTCTGGGGGTGAGGGCGGAAGAAGGCACCCTATCGTCTCACTCTCATAGACCCTGTAGGGCCTTATCATTGGTCCCCCAACCCCGCACGGAAGTAGGCTCAGAACATGGGGTCTGCCCCCCGCCTTGAAATGTTAGCAAAAGCAACGTGTCTGTGACAAGACTGGCTCCCCACTTCGAGCAGAGGCTTCGTAGTTTTCACCAGATTCCTGAAGGGACCCACGACGAGAGGAGGGCAGAGACCCCAGCCTCAGGGAGGGAGGACCTGGCCAGGTAAGAAGCCCTGGTCCAGATGGTATCACAGTGTCCAGCTCCGAGACTGAGCTGCGCGTCTCTGAAATGAAGTGTGGGCAACTCAGGGGAATTGTGTCTCCATTTGCAAAAGCTCAATTTGTACCCAGCTTTGGTGGCCTGAAGCACCCTTGATTATTAGCACAAAAAGCAAGGACAAAGTCTCAATCCTTCAGAGATGAGTCGTGGAGCTGCTCTTCCCACTGCGAGAGCATTTTGGGAGCCGATTCCTAATCGTTTTTCAGCACCAAGGATGAAAGTCGCCTGAGTGGTGGTCAGCCCTCTAGTTCCCAGCGGAGGGGTCCCCAGGGGACGGGCTGCAGCCAAATGCCTGAGCTCGTCCTCTGAGTGGACCGTCCCTGAGGCTGTCTGGCCACTTTGCCAGACTGCAGCACCTGTCACTTGCTGACTGTCACATTCTTGCTCCTGGAGTTATCGACCCAATGCACGTGAAGCCCTGCTCGGGAAGGTCAAAGAGCCTCTCCACCTGCATCCACAGCAGCCCTGGCATCCCTCCCAGGGCCGATGACACGGCCTGGTCACACGTGCTGGCTGTGGAAGGAAGGAAGGTGCCCGATCAGGAGCCGTTCGGACATCACCAATCCTGGAAGCAGAGCCCTTCTTGGTTGTAGAACCTGGGACACAGCTGACGCAAGGTGCCCGGATGGGGAGCCCCCAGGGCAGGAGGGTCTGGACAGTGCTATGTTGGCTACTGTTCTCTTGCCCCCCAGGCCAGCCCCCAACGCCCCACCCTGTCCTGTCTAGCACCCCGGCCCCTTTCTCGCTGGTTCTGTAACTGCCTCCTCCCAGCCTAGGGTGGTGATGAGGTGCCCCCCCGCCATCCCTTACTCACTTCTTAGCCCCTGCCCACACCTCAGGGTGGGCCACCTGCTCCCAGGAGGACACTGACAGACACCCGAGTCACTGGGACCGATGACCACAGCAGCACCGTAATGGCCAACAATGATAATAATCACCACCCCTTGTAGCGCACTCACCACGTGCAGGGACGTTTGTTTATCTACTCTGAACGAGTTTATGGAGCAGATGCTCTTAATACCCCCACTTGACAAATGTGGAAACTGAGGCACAGGGTTCTGTGTGGCAGAGCCAGTATTAAAGTCAAGTACCCCAGAACTGGGAGGAAGCTTTCTCCAAAACAAGGGCATACCCAATCTTGCATGAAATATTGGGGGATCACCCCTGAACTCGGGGGTCCACAGACCCTGAGGCCAGCACTGTTGGGTGAGACAATGGTGCTGGCCACCCGTCCCTCTGGGGTCCAGATGCTCATCGAATCCCTGCATGGACACCTTGACCCTGGCCAGGCCCGGGGGCAGCTTACACAGCGGTGGCCTCGAGGGCTGAGTGAGACTTGCCGGTGTGACAGAGTCGTCCCTGGCGCAAGCTTGACCTTGGCGCAAGCTTGACCTCAGTGGCCTAAGCATTGCCGCAAAGTTACCCCAGCATTCCCAAGTGATAGGTGCATCTACTCTCCGCTTCCTTTCCCTTTGAATAGAAGAGTAAAAAGGAAAGTCGGTGAACCCAGGGGTAACAAGGAGCGTCTAAAAATACTCTCAATAAATAAGCAAAACAGGTCAGGGATCCAAATCCCATGAGACAGAAATTCCGGGTGTGCCAAGGCCACCGTTTATGGCTGTCAATGTGATTGCCCGAGATAAAGGACGGCAGATCGATTGGGTAAGCCAGGGCAGGATGGCCCAGTCATTAACCCCCACTGAGCTCACCTCCCGGGGCTGGAATGCCTTCGTGTGCATTCCCGGAAAGGGCCCACGGCCCTGTGACCGAGGCTGGCCGCTGAACCTGCACACAAGTTCACTGTGGCGGCTCTCAGAGCCCACTGGCTCTCCGTGAAGTGATGAGGGGTCACACTCCGGCTGGGGAGGCTGCTCGTCCGCACCAGACTGGGAACTGTCACAGAGTGGCTGTGATGTGGCTGCTCTTGTGTTATTAGCTCGACCTCTGGGGACGGAGCAACAGGAGCCCAAAGTATTTAATAGGGAGGGCCCTCTCCACCCCTCAGCCCTGCGGGACGGCACTGGGGGAGGAAGTGAGGGGCAGCTATCTTGGTCTTTGATATCAGGATTTCAACCTAAAATCAATGCCTTGGTTGTTATTTCAGGGGATGAGCCCTCAGTGACCTCGGGAAGACTATTGGGCTTCCCAGAGCCTTGATTTGTATAAAACAGGGACCATAACAGAGCCTGCTTCATTGGGCTGTTGGGAAGATTCCAGAAGATTCTGGAAGATTCTGTAGAATGAAGTTCTTAGCAAAGAGTAGGCTCTCTATGATTGATATTTGTGTCATTAGTGTGGCTGTTGTGCTGATTTTGTAGCCCTGGGTTTCCTGAGAGGAAATCGGGCTGGAACACAGATGTCTGCCTTGTGGGTTCTCCGGGCATCCTAAGACGGTCCGTGCTGTGCTGCATTTCTCAAGCTTCCCCTCTCATTAGTCCGCATAATGAGCTGGAACCGCTTCTCACTGGCACTTAGGCGAGCGCCTTCCCTGGGATTTCCCGCTCGCGGCTGCCAAGCCTGAGAAAGGGAAAGGCTCTGGGTGCCAGCGTGGCCGGGCGCTCTCAGGACAGGCCACAGACTTCGCTTGGAAATAGAGGCCTGGCTTCCGAGGCTGGGCACCGCCAGTGCCTGTGGGAGGAGGGACAGGGCCGACCTGTCTGCCCACTTTCCGTCAGCGCCCCGGCAGGCGGGCTGGGGAAGAGCCTAGGGTGAGGCCACAATGGGCAGGCCCCTGGGATTCTCGTGGGGAGGTTTGGAGGTGAAGCTTCAAGGCCCCTAAAGTTGGCTCCGTGCATCCTCAGACAAGGGGAGGTGTCAGCGGAAAGCCAGGGCTGGGGGCTGGGAAGGCAGAGGCCTGGGAACACCACGGCCTTCATCTCACGGATGCCTGTCGAAGGGAAGGGTCTCGCCCTTGGTAGCTCGGCCAGCTGTCGGCAGAGATGACCGCAGCACCTAGGCCCCAGCCCCCACCAGCACGCTCTGGTTTTCCAAAAGGAGATTTCCCTGTTCCCTCCTCCCTGAGACCCAAGAAGGGTACTTATCTGGGCAAAGGACCACGCCCTGCAGGTATGACTATGGCCAGGGGACCAGCCCTGTGCCTCCAGCCGGTCCAGCGGGAGGAAACTTTTTTCCAAGCGTCAGAGGCTGCCATAGCTCTCGATTGGCAATTAGCAAATGTCACAGCCCCTCCTCCCCGGACGGCTGTTTCAGATGTCAGCTTCCTGCCAGGCTCCACGTCTTGTTCTAAAACCTCTTTCCAGGGGGACTCCGGGGAAATTAACATTATGCCATTCGAGAAGAAAGCCCCTCCGAGCTTGAGAATGGCATGGTCTCCCAGGGAGGGCATTCAGCAAATGCTCATATCGACAGTGAAAGATTAATTGGTGTGGAGTGAATTACGGAAATGCGTGAGGCCCTCCCCACCACCGACGCCTTTGAAGCCTGGGTCCCGGCCACAGATCCATCGCATGACAGATCCACGGGGTGCAGGAGCCCCAGCCTCCTGCTCCTCTCCGAGAGGCCCCCTCAAACTCTGGAGATGAAGCCCCAAGTTAAATGAGCTCAGAATGGGGGTGGGGGCTGGAAGAGCGTCACCTGCACTCACGAACATTTACTGAGCTCTAACCACGACCAGCACTTTACACGGATCGTATTTCCTTCCATCTGCTCTGTGAGATAAGGTTTATTGGCCCCATTTTACAGATGAGGACCCTGAGACACAGAGAGGGGGTGGGACTTGGCTCCAGAGAGTGGCAGAACCAGGACCTGGCCCAGCAGGCTTTCTCTGAGCTGGGTCCCTGCCCCTCCCTGCCAGGCCATGTCTGAGGGGGGCGTCCTGCAGGGAGAGGCACCAGGCCTTGTCCTCACCACTGACGGTGAGGAACCCTTGTCCCCATAGGATGGGGTGGGGAGCAGAGTTCTCATGGGGCAGGGGGTGCCCAGGAGAGGTGGGAGCTGCTGACGGGTGTTCTGGGGAGCTGCCCAAATCCCTGGGGCCTTGTTAGGATGAAGCTGTGGTGTCAGAGGCCAGGGCAGGGCCTGAGATCCTGCATCTCTCGCGAGCTCCTGGGTGATACTGAAGCCAGTGGTCTGTGGGGCAGCAAGGCAGCCCCTGGCGCTACCTCCCCGCCAGTCTCTACACTGGCCAGGTGGAGACCCCCAGCTAGCGCTAGTTTCGGGCCTGATGCTGGGGGGTGGCCTAGTCTATCCATGGGACATCCAGGGTGGGAAGAGGGGGCTCCAGCTGGCGAGAACTGACATAATCATTTCATGAATGCGGCAAGTGAAGCTCAGAGAGAGACGGAAGTTTCTAAAGCTCCTGGGAGAGGACTTGGTGTCCAGGCGACCCCAGCCTGACCAGGAACCAGCGTAGGGGCAATGGGGTGGGAGGGACGCTGGTCCAGAACATACTGACCTCTCCCCAACGGAAGGGTGGCTGAGAGCCTGCCCTGCAGCTTCCGGTCCTTCCTGCCGGTTCAGTTGGTGCCAGCCCAGGAAGCCAAGATTCTAGGGAGTACCCTCCGAAAAAAGAAGGGGACAGCAGCCTTCAGTCTGATCCCACTGCCACCACAAGATGGCGCTGTTTTGTGGGGTTTTTGCTTCTTTTTTTGCAACATGACCCCCAGTGCAAAAGTGCACCTACGCCGGGGGTCTTCTCCGCGGTTACCGATGTTCTCAGGCTTTGGGGGCTGAAGGTAATTCTGCCTTTCTGGTGCACAGGGCAGGAGACATCTTCCTGTTAGGCGTGTGCATGTGTGCATGTATGCGCCTGTGCCTGTGTCTATGTGCTTGCATCTTTGTATGCATGGTGCATGCTCTTGTGTGCTTCTATGCAGCTGTGTGTGCATGTGTGAGCATATGCATGTATGTGTGTATATGTGTGCATGGTGTGCATATGCATGTATGTGTATGTGTGCATGGTGTGCATATGCATGTGTGTATGTGTGCATGTGTGAGCATATGCATGTATGTGTGTATATGTGTGCATGGTGTGCATATGCATGTGTGTATATGTGTGCATGGTGTGCATATGCATGTATGTGTGTATATGTGTGCATGGTGTGCATATGCATGTATGTGTGTATGTGTGTGCATGGTGTGCATATGCATGTATGTGTGTATGTGTGTGCATGGTGTGCATATGCATGTATGTGTGTATATGTGTGCATGGTGTGCATATGCACGTGTGTGTATGTGTGCATAGTGTGCATATGCATGTGTGTGTGCATGGTGTGCATATGCATGTGTGTGTGCATGGTGTACATATGCATGTGTGTGTGCATGGTGTGCATATGCATGTGTGTGTACATGTGTGCATGGTGTGCGTGCGTGTCTGTGTGTGTCTGTTGGAGAGCAGGAAGCAGCGAGGTCCATCACTTTGCCTCACCCACCCTTTCCCTCCTCTCTTCCTCTGGCTGACAAGTTTGTTCTACAAGACTCTGCTCAGAGACAGCGTCCCCAGGAGGAAGCCAGGGTCTGGTTGGGCGCTTCCTCTGGGCTCCCACAGCTCCATGCTGCCCTTGTGGTCACCCCACCCGGCTGCACAGGCATTGTCTGTCTGTCTTCCCTGCTACACCCTGAGCAGGGAGGTCAGGTCTGGGTGATGTTCAACTGGGGCTCCCCATATCTGGGCACAGGACCTGGCTGCAGGCCAACTCTAAGCAATTTTTGAGAATTCATTTAATTCTCATTTGATCCTCTGAGGCAGGCTCTATAATTACCCCATCTTAGGATGAAGAAACTAAGGCACAGAGAAGTGAAGTGACTCATTCAAAACCACCAGCTAAGAAGTAGCAGAGCCAGCATCCAACCCAGGTTCTGAGTTAATGTTTACAGTTTAAGATGAAACAGTTATTCCATTGGAGGAAGCCTTCCCGCCCTCCATCAGAGAGAATCCCAGCTGTCTTGTGTTCCTGCAGCCTTTGGGTTTCCACCTGGCGGTCATGGGGTATGTGAATTACTTACAAGCCTGTGAGCAGAAAGCCAGGGGTTCGGGGAGCCACCGAGCCCTTTGAGGACCTGAGAACCCTGTTAGAAGCTCTGGATGCTGGGAAAATGCAGGCACGCACGACAATCACCCCTGGTTTCAGGGGGTTCACTGATTGTGAAGCTCAGTGTTGTGCCTCGGGTTAGAGCCCCGAGATGACAGAGACACCTGTGTGACATTAAACCCAGCTGGCAGCAGCTGGTGGGCCATCCTATATCTGAGAGAGGAGGAAAGCACTGGAAAATGTCTCATTCAGTCATGCCATGAATACTTTGGGTGCCCATCACAATGAGGCGGAAATCCTTGCCCTGGGTCAGCCTGGGTCCCAGGGAGTGGCTTTCTTGGCTCCGGAAAGGCCCCTCTCTGGAGGAAGCGTGGCCACCTCGGCCTGCCTCGGTCCGTGCTGTTGCTTGCATGTGCCATAAGCCAGGCGGGGAAGCCAGGCAACTTGCACGTCCCCTGGGAGGGACCCAGGCCACCCTGCACCCCCACATTCTCTCACCAGCCCGCACGCAAGTGCTGTGTCTGGGAAGGGAAAAGGTTCCACCCCGGCACCCCGAAAGCTCCTACCCTATGAGCCACTGACGGCCCAAATACCTTCTTTGCTTCTGCGTTTGCAGACAGCTGTGCACCTTAGACATCTGGGGTGACCAGAAAGGACGGCAAGGCCCTAGCTTCACTGCATGTTTGTTCCACACTCTTCTCAGTGGGTTATCGATGGCTTGACGGATGCACAGGACCAAGTAGCTGTTCTGCTCTCACTAGAAAAATTGTCCTTGGCTGAATCCCAGGGGTGGACCCCAGGGAAGGCCCTCCCTCCTGTGGGGTGCTGGGGTCTGCTCTGTCCTCTCACCCTTCTTTTCTGAACAGCATTGGAGCCCAGTTTGGTGGAGTTCAATATCTGCCTCTGAATAAAAGCCCAAAGTGCCAACGGTGGAACCTCCTGTGAGGGGGACTCCAGGGACCCACCCTCTGTCCAGAGACAGTCCTGTCTCCAAGACTCAGTTTCTCCATTTATAGAATAAGAGCTGCAGTTGTTGGAACCTCTATGCTATATCGGCATAAAACCAGGGGCTCCACAAGGCAGAGCCCGGCTGTTTGCCTGCCCTGCACAGGACGACAACAAGTCACATATCATCGTAGTAAGATTAAGGAGAAACCAACTGGCCAGTGGAGACTTGAGGTGACATCCAGGGGAGCAGATCCATCCTGCGCTTTGAAAAAGAAAAAAAGATGAAAAATTTCCCCAGGAAGCCGTAGAGGAAAAGCCCTCCCAGCCTCACCTTGGAAACCCAGCCGCGCTGCGCCCTTCCCCTCCGTGCCCCCCTTTCCACCTGGCTGTCCCCCCTCTGCCCACACCCCGGGTCACCCCCTCCCCCCACTTTCCTTCCACCCACCCTCCAGTGTCTGCCATAGGTCATCATCCACCCAGCAGCCCTGACCACACCTGCCCTGGGATGTCCCCCGTGGCACTTGTCCCTGCGAGTTTTACATCTATGGGTTTTCTCTCTGGGGTCCGAGTTGTCTCTCTAGGGTCTACCTAGTGCTCGGTAGACAGTTAGCACTTAATAAATGTTTGTTGATTGAACGAATGAAGTCTGTGTTTGAAAAAATGTCTCAAAGCCCAGAATATTCTTTAACCACAAGAGGACCGAGCTTGCGCACGGAATCCTTGCTAAATAGGCAGCTGCTCGCGCCGCAGGTCCTCGGGGACAGCAGCGTATTATAGTGGGATGTAATCGTCGATGGCGGCGAGCTCTGCCAAGTCGTGCTCGGGAACTGCTCCGGGCCCTTGGAATGTCCCGGTTAGTATAAATTAATGGTTTGGAGGTACCAAGTGCTGTGAGGTCTGCCTTTGCGTGTAAGGAAAGAGACGGGCTAGACTGAGGTGCGTTCTGACTCCGGACCCAGAGGCATTAATTATTTAAATGAATAAGTATTGAATCAAAGGCCTTGCTTCAAAAATTAAACTCAGATTAGGCCCTTGCTCTACTTCCCGTAAAATCAAAAACATTTGGTCAAAGCATGGACGCCCAGGGTCGGGGGCGGTTGGGGGAGGAGGGAGTGCCGACAGGACAGACCTCGGGGGCGGCATCGTCACCACTCGCCAGCCACGGGTGCCTCCTGGGCAGGGGCTGCTGGTCGCCTGCTCTGAACGAAAAGTCCAGGCTCTGCCAAGTTGGTGCACTGCGTGACCTCTCACCTGTGCCCCACAATCTGGCTGGGCCTGGAGGTGGAAGTATCTGGAATATGAGGGAGAGGGGCCCGGTTAGTGGCAGGTGGGGATTCTTGGGCTGGGAGGATCTGGGGCAGAAACAGGAAAGGCTGGTCCAAGGAGAGAAGGCCGGAGAGGCCTCCTGGGTCAGCGCAGGGCCTGAAGGAGCATGTGGAGAGGGGTCCTTCGTGGTCTTTCACGGTCCCACATCCAGAGTCGAGGCTCCCCCAAATTCTCCTACCTCATCTTAATCAGATTCCTGCCATTCGCGAAGTCCCAGGTGATAATGTCCAAGATGCTGGTCTGATCTTGCTTCCCACCTTAAAAATTTCTGCCTGCGGCACAAAGGTCCAAACTCCTCTATAAACTTCAAAGCCCCAAAGGAGCCACCCCCCAGACAAACTGGTCTCATAAGGAACTTGCAGCCAGGCCTCCGGTTTCCCTGCTCCGTGGCTGCCCACCAACACCCTGCGTGTCAGTCACTCGCCCTTCGGCCGAGCTGTCCCTGATTCTCTCTCTGCCCCCTCGTCCCCTCCCCCACTAATCCAGGCCGTTACTCCTTCCCTGGGGAGCCAGCAATTCATTTTGTACCTCCTTGGTGACAACAGCTAAGGGTGATTACTGAGCGTGGACTCGGCCCAGCGCTGTTGCAGCTGCTCGCCTGCCCTGGCTCCGGCAGTGCTGGTGGTGCCCGCGTGGCAGACACGGTCTGCATGCGGCGTGCTGTATTCTACCGGACCGCCGTCCCCAGCCTCAGATACGATGTGGAGTCAGGAGAGAGGAAGTCACGGCCTCGCGTGACTCACAAGTGCTGGTCAAGCAGGACTCAGGCCCCAGTCCCTGGCACCCCAGCCCTGGCCTTCCCTGCTGCCCCGAAGGACAGGGCCGGGTCTGTCCTGCCCCTTTTGTGTCTGCACCTGGAACGGGGATGGGTGACCTGCTTCTCCCCCCAGGCTCCTTCCTCTCCAGAGGGGCCGTGCTGAGCTGGCCTTCGCCCACCCATGGCTCCCTTGGTCAATGCCTGGTGCCCCGCATCACGGTGCAGCCCTGCCGGCTCCCTCCCTGCCCCGTGTGTCTGGTCTGAGGGTGGCGCTGAGCACCGCTGGGGAGGGACTGGGGTGCCAGGGATTCCTGCCTGTGGGCCGCCCGACCAGAGACAGTTGCTGTCCTTTGTAGGAGCCCCAGGTCTCTGACTCGGTGTCCGTCAGGGGCCAAGGCTGCTCTCCCAGCTGTGGTCAGGATGCCAGTCCCTCTCGGGGCCACATGCCCTCTGAGCTGGCTTCATGGTGGCAGGGCAGCCCTGCAGGCCACAGCAAATGCGAACAAATGATTTCTTTGGGCCACTAAAGAGCCCTCAGAGGCCACACCCTTCCCCCCGTGGTGGCTGGAATTCCACGCCGGGTCCACCGGCAAGTCTGCCCTGAGATGGCCGCTGGCCTGGGAGCACCAGCTTGGGGAGCACTGCTCGCAGGGCCACGTGGGTGCACCTCGGGGAACGGCTCAGACGCCTCTGATGGAAACCACGTCCACTGAGCCCCTCCTGACACCCTCGCTGGGGACACCCCTGCCCCAGCCCCCACCTGAGAGGCCAGGTAGAGGGTTGATTGGTGGCCCCCAAGACGTGTCCACCTGGAACCTCAGAAGGTGACCTTATTTGAAAACACGGTCTGTGCAGACGTAATTAAGGTAAGGGTCTCTAGAGGAGAGCACCCTGGGTTAGCCAGGGGGGGCCCTGAATCCAGTGATGGGTGTCGTTATAGGAGACAGAAAAGGAGAGGACACAGAGGGGACGAGGCTGCAGCCACCAGCCAAGGAACAGCTGAGCCCCCAGGAGCTGGAGGAGGCAGGAAGGACCCTCCCCTAGAGCATTCAGAGGGAGTGAGGCCTTGTCAACACCGTGACCTCTGACCTGTGGCCTTCAGACCTGTGAGAGAAGAAATTTCGATAGTTTTAAGCCACCCTTCTGTGCGGTTTTGCTACAGCTGGCGCAGGACACTCACATACCCTGCCCGCAAGCTGCCGGGGCTGGAACCCAGGCTCGGAGGGGGACCACGTTGTCGTGAGCAACACACTTCTCCCCGCACCCGACTCGCTCCTCCCTGAACTCAGCGGGCAATGGTGCTCACCCCACAGGGCTTTGAGATGACTAAATGGGCTTGGAGCAGCACTTAGCCTTGTCGACGTGTTGTTCATTTTAGCTGCCGAGGTTGTGATTTTTATAACTTGCCCAGTCACTCAACTTCCCCTCAGGTGGGGAGCTCGTATTTGAACCTAGGTGGGTCTGTGGACAAAGCCCATTCCCCTGAGGCCTTGGTTACACTGTGAAAATGGGCACAAATGGACAGGCCCCTGGAGGCCTGTGGTGCTATCACTGAAGGTGCCGCTGGTTGGGCTGCACAGAGCTGAGTGGAGTTCAGGAACTGCCTGATCCAGAAGCGCAGGAGCTTTGTGCAGTCGATGCTGCATTCTCAGGGCTTCTAACTGCCTGGCACACAGTGGTGCTCAATGCTCTGGCTCAGTGGGCAGAGGCAGGGAGGGGGTCTCCAGCCCACAGTCATGCCTGGGGCAAGGGCAAGACGACTTCGAAGGCACTTGTGAGTTGGGGAAGGCAAGTGAGCCCTCAGGGGCCACCCCACACAGGGGCCTGAGGCCACTGAGGAGCCAGGGTGCCCAGCGAAGGGGGTCAAAGGTGGCCAAAAGGTTGTTAGGAGCAGGGGTGGATGGGAAAGCAGGCTTTCCGAGCAGGGCCCATGGGAAAGGGGGAGTGACAAAGGCAGGGAAGACACAGACAGGGGACGGTGGAGACAGTGACGGGTGTCCTTCATGCAGGGGGTCAAGGAAGGCAGCTGGGGTCCCTGGGCTGAGACCTGGATGATGACAACAGGCAACCTTGCCAAGGTCGGTCGGGGTGCGAAGGCCCCAGACAGCACCCCAGGACAGCACCCCCAGGAAACGGGAGCCCAGTCAGCTGCCGGTGACAGCGGGAGAGGAGGCGGGAGGCCACTGGGCCGGGCGGGCTTCTCTGCCCAGCAGCGAAATGAGAAGGACTGGCCCTGCCCACCCATTTCATGGGACCCCCGAGGTGGTGGAGAGACGCCCGGGAAAGGCCTTGGTCAGTCTGGCATCTTCCGAGCATTTGTCTGGTGCAGGAATGGGGTTCTAGGACTCAACCCTCCTGACCAGCTGCCCCGGCTCAGAGGGAGGGAACAAGGGTGCCGGGCTGCAGGGCAGGGGTGGGTGGGTGGTCAGGCACTGCCCAGAGTGTGGGCAGCTGACCTCGGAAGGGCCCGGCACCCTCCGCTCCCTGCTCCTCTTCAGGCCTTGGGAAAGGCCTTGGGATGTCACATGGTTGATCTGTTATTTTTTAAAAATGAACAGTTTAGTTCCTGTGAGAATCTCTCCAAAGGCCTACCTTCCGGGAAGGTGGACCCCGGTCTCTGTGCCTAGGAAGGGGCCAGGCCTTGGAGGCCCAGCCTCCTTGTCCTGCAGAGAGTCCTGGCCAGCAGTGGTGGCAGCTGCCTGGGGAGGTGCTCTGCACAGCAGGCCCCGGGGAGGGGACAGGCTTGTAAAAGAAACCCCTCCCAGCCCCTTCTTGGGCCTGGGCGGCTGAGGGAATTTCAGTGCCCCTCCCCCCTCCGAGAACCTTCCACCATTTGGCTCATCAAAGCCATTCTGTCCCTGGCTGGGCCCAATTCACACCTGGCTGCAGGTCAGTGAGCGGGCCCAGAGGAGCTGAGATGCGTTTATGACGGGGGCAGGGTGGGCGGCGCAGGCTGCAGTCCTGGCCCCCGGAACTGCGGAGTTGGCACCTTTCGGAGCTGTCTTTGGGATCTCCCTCCCTCTGCAGGTCCCCACCCCCACCCCACCCCGCCCCCAGCAGGAGGGAGGTCCCTCAGAACCAGCTCCCAGAGTGCAGCCAGGGTTGCAGGCCTGAGATGTGGCCCTGCCCCCTACAAGAAGGGGGCAGCCCCTGGGGACACGTGGTGGCCCCTGTCCTGGGGTGGCCAGAGCCACTCTGCTCCCCAGTCCAGCCGGTCTCCACAGGGTGGCCAAAGTGGTCTTTCCAAAAGTGGATGGGATCACAAGACTGCCAGCTTGTAGCCTTCTAGAGCCTTCCACTGGGCTCAGAGTCCTGGCTGCCCTGCTGCTGTGGCCTCTCCCTTCCCCCAGCCCACAGGGCTCTGGCCAGTCTCCGCCAACGTTGTGTCTGGAACACCCCCCATATCAGTTCAATTACCACCTCCCCCATAGGGCTTCCCGGATGTTCCTGGCCGATGCCCCCTCAGCCCCCAGGTGCCTCTCCTCAGACTGACACCGCCCATGGATGTGGCGATCTGATGAACATCTGTCTTCCCAGCTGCGCTCGGACTCCCACGGCACAGGCTCGGCGTAGCAGGTGTGCCGAACGGAGTGGGGACGGTGCCGGGTGTTTGCAAGTGTCCTGGACGCACCTTTTCTGCCCCCGTGGGAGGGATGTGCCCTGGGCTGGGGCAGCCGAGGCCCCAGGTGAGGTGGCCTCAGTCAGCCTCAGTGGCCCTTTCCTGGACAGAGCCCTGGGGTGGGGGCTTCGCAGTGTACCCAGCACCTCTAGGGCCCACCAAGGCGGGGGGTGGAGGACACAGCTCAGGGACATGTCCCAGCATATGCAGGTGGCATGTGAGAGACCATCGTGCACTTTCCTGTGGCTGCTGTAACAAGTGACCACAAGTTTACTGGGCTGAAACAGCACAACAGTATCCTCTCGTGGTTTGGAGATCAGAAGTTTGGAATGGGCTGGCTGGGCTGAAACCGAGGTGTCAGCAGGGCCGGTCCGTCCTGGGGGCTGCAGGACAGAATCCGTTCCTTGCCTTTCCCAGCGTCTGGGGGCCGCCCGCGTTCCTCGGCTCAGCTCGGGCCCCACACTGCTCAGACCTTTGCCTCCGCAGCCACGTCTCCTCCCTGACCCCGACCTGCCTCCTCCTCGTGCAGACCCTGGGATTCCGTGGGGCCCACCTGGATAACACCGGCTCGTCTCCCTGTCCCAAGATCCTTAACTTCACCCCGTCCGCAGTGTCCCTTGGCAGCGGGTCTCGTGAGCACAGGCTGCAAGGGTTGGGGTGTGCACGGCCGGGAAGGGGGAGACCGTGACGCTGACCACGCCCATCCTCGTGGGCTCCTGAAGCCGGAAGCAGCTAACCGGGCTCGAAAAGCAGCTGGCTGGCCTGGCCCCTGCAGCAGTTCCCTCGGTCCTCAGAACAGCCCCTCGGGTAGGCGCCAGTGCCGTCCCTGCTGCACAGGTGAGAGCTGTAACCAGACCAGGGTCAGCCAGGAGAGCCGCGGCTTGAGTCCCGCCAGGAGAGGGGGACATCTGACCCTGAACCACACACCCCTTGCCCTGCCCTGTAGGCAGTCCTCTGAGCTTGGCTTTAACCTTATCGTTGAGTTTTTTACTGGCATGTGTTGCACACACAGGAAAGTACACAGCTGCCCGTGCACAGCTCAGAGACTTTTCTCAAGTGAACCCCCATACAGCCAGCTGCCCAGCCAATAGGGCTCCGCAAGCCACTCGCGGGCTGTTCTTGGGAACAAAACATGAACACCGTCCGCACCAAGGGACCCTAGTCACCCCCAGCTCCTCCCCTGAGGCGAACCACCATCCCAGCTTTTCGGGGTGCGGATGTAAACATTCCAGCTGAGAGTCTGTCAGGCCAGACAGGCCGGGAGGGGCCTCCCTGCTTTTTAGTAACAGTTTTATCGAGATATAATTCACATTTCATACGATTCAGCCATTCAAAGTGCACCGTTCACTGGTTTGCGGTGTTTTCACAGAGTTGTACAACCATCGCCTCGGACACTTTCAGAACATTTTTATCACTTCGAAAGGAAACCCTTTAGCCACCACCCCTTGTCCCTCCCTCCCGGCTCTGGGCGGCCACCGATCTACCCCTGACTTGCAGATTTGCCCACCCTGGACACGCCATATGCATCGGATCTCACGTTTCAACCCCATTATGTCATATAACGTGGACTTTTGTGACTGATGGCTTTCACTGAACATGATGTTTTCCAGGGTCATCCGTGTTGTAGCGTGCGTTGATGCTTCATTCCTTTCTGTGGCCAAATAGTATTCCCTCCCGTGGACGGACCACGTTTAGTGTACCCTTCCATCAGTGGGTGGACACTGGGTTGTGTCTACTTTTCGGCTGCTATGAACGATGCTGCTATGCGAGCATTCGCGCGCGACTTTCTGTGTGGACACATTTCATTTCTCTCGGGCAGCAGGAGCAGAGTCGCTGGGTCATGGGTAACTCCGTGTTTAACCCTTTCAGGAGCAGTGAGACGTTCTCTAGAGCAGCTGCACCGCTTTGCATTCCCACCAGCAGCACAGGGAGCTTCCGATTTCTCGACACCCTCCCCAGCGCTTGTCGCTATCTGCCTTGTGTAGCATCACCATCCCCACGGCGGGGTCGCGGTGAGGCTGTCACTCTTGCCTGGATGTGTAGGTTGTAAGGCCCACCTTTGGAGAGCAGGAGCGGCCATGCTCCTTCCAGGATCTGGAGCCATCCCCGAGGTCAGGCCTGAGTGGTCCCCCTGCAGCCCCCAGGCTGGGGCTGGCGCCACCTGGCTGCTCTGCCGACGGCCCCAAAACAGTGTCTCCCTCATTTCCACTGTGAGGGGATCTTCAGGGCTGAGGTTCCCCTGGGGCTGGTCTCTGAAGCCTCTATTTCCAAACAGGACCGCGAAACTCAGCACCCACCGTGCAACTAGCCACGTTCTAGAATCTGGAGATTCAGGATGAATGGAGGGGTGAGGGCCCTGGCATCTGGGACCCTACGTTCCTGTGGGGCAGGCAAATAAATACACGAGATCACTCAAATTGTGGGAAGTGCCTCAAAGCTACCAGGGGGGTGGTGTGAGGAGGGTGTCTGGGGCCGAGATGGCCCTAGGGTGGGGTGTGGGGGCCGCGTCCGCCAGGCTGGCTCCGTGCTAGAAGGGCAAGCCTGGTGCCCCTGGAGAGACTCCGTGGCGTGGGTGGGAGCTCCGGGCATAGATTTGGAGGCAAATACAGCCTTTCAGTGCCACCAGGCCTGTGAACCGTGGGCCACGCATTCCTGTGCCTGGGGCTTCGAGCTGTGTGTCCAAGCAAGGGGGTGGCTGGTGGAGCCTTTAATCAGGCCGAAATAGCTGCGGCTGCTCCAGGGGCACACGAGGAGCCACGAGGCTGGCACAGCCATTAATTCTAGTTCAAGCCAGTTTAATAAATAGCTAAATAAAGAAACTGAGAATGGCGTCACAATTAAGCCGGATTCCTCGCTAAGTGGTAGGTGGCTTCCCGTTTTCCTAAAATAAGTTCTTTCCATTGCCTGGTGGCAAAGCAGCCGGAGCCCTCTGCAGGACGAAAGCCCCTCCTGGCTGCGGGGACGCGGTTGTGGTGGATGTAAAAGGTCCCTGCAGCTGGAGCAAAATAACTGAGTTGGGCTGGTGAGCCCTTTGTAGTTAAAAAGCAAACAGAACCAAACACACACACAAAGGCTCCGTCCCGGCATCTCCTGGGCACACAGACCCGTGTGCACCTGAGCCTGAGCCCGCAGACCCGAACTTCTCCCCAGGAGCAGGGCGGGCACAAGCACTCCGAGCTGCTCTCTTGACACCCCGCAGTGGTTCCCGTCTCAGAGTCGACCCGGAAGGAGGGAGGTTTGGAGGGTGGAGGGCTTGTCTGGGGAGGGGACTCAGCCCTCCCACCTCCCTGTCTTGAGTGTTTCCCAGATGTCAATTAAACCAATTAATATTAAGGATCTCACCTGCTGGTGGCCTTCCGGAGTCTGCCTGTTGCCCTGGGCCCCACGTACCCTCACACAAACCCAGTGAGGCCTGAATGAGTGTTCACCCATTCTACAGATGCAGGCGCAGGGCCAGGGGGCCATCTGGGCCCGGTGGCAGCTGGGCCCGCCTAGGGCGAGACCAGGACTCGGGGGCATCGCTCTTTCTTCCCGATAGCAGCCCCTGTCGCACCCCACCCTGGGACGACGCCTTACAGGAGCCCCGCCACCCCACGTCTCAGCCGCTCCCTGCCATCCTCCTGGAGGGGCCAGGTCCGGGGGCGTATTTTAGGAATTCAATGATGTTATGGCCAAATTGTTTCCCCTAAAAGATCGTATGTTAGAATTCTAACCCCTAGTGCCTCCGAATGTGACTGTATTTGGAATTGGGCTTGGAAAGAGCTCATCAAGCGAAAATGAGGCCGTTAGTGTGGGCCCTAATCCACAGGACTGGGGTCCTTATCACAGGAGGAGATGAGGACACAGACATGCCCAGAGGGACGGCCATGTGAGACACAGGGAGGAGACAGCCATCTACAAGCCAACGAGAGAGGCCTCGGGGGATACGACCCTGAGACACCTTGATCTCAGAATTCCGGCCTCCGGACTGTGAGAGAATAAATGTCTGTGTCTCAGCCGCCGGTCTGGGTGCTTATTTACGACAGCCGAGCTGACTCATACAGCCGGGACACCTTGGCCTCTTCTGATCTCTCTGAGAAGGTCCCCCACTCCTTCCCCCAAGCCAGGGCACGTGTGTTAATCACACTGTCTCCTCCTTAACCCTGTGATCTAGGGGCTACTTTAAGTCTAACTTTCAAAATCAGACCTGAGCACAGAGAGGCTGAGTAACTGGCCCAGCCTCACACAGCGTCTGAGCTGTGCTTTTAACCTCCTGCCTCTCATCTCGGGGGTGGGTGCTGGATAGTGCGGCAGTGTGAGATGAGGGCCTGGAGCAGTTGGCCATTGCGGGACTGGAAGGTTCTGGAAGCTCACTCCAGCCACAGCTGCATTATCAGACACCCAAGTTGTTTGTTGATAAGCTACTTGTAAATGGGGAGGGGCTGTGATAATTAATGCTATGAAGTGATAAGTGTAGAAGCATGCAGGGAAACTGAAAGTGAACTTGGCTGAGAATCAGAAAACCGGCAGCTGCGGATCATCACCCTGACTGCTCACAGCTTCCAGGTCAGGCTGGGGCTGCTTCCAGTCTCGGACTCTTTGCACTGCCTCTTTTCGGTTGCTTGGCTGATTTTTAAATAATGAATAGACTATTTTCAGTACAGTTTTAGATGTATTATTGTATTATCATAACAATAATATTTAATGTCTTGCTCATTATCATTACCTTATTATTAACTAAAGCCCACAGTTTGCACAGGGCTTATGGGCTTTGCCAAATGTATGATTTCAAATTCAGTGTCACACAGAATAGGTTCATTGCCCTAAAAATCCCCCACTTTGCACCATTTAAAAAATGGGCACGAAGCCGGGCTCCGGTTGACAGGTGGGCCAGGTGGGCACGCTCGAACACGCGTTCCTAACAGGTCTGACCGGACGGGGTCCAGGCAGGTGCGGGGTCCGGGGTGGCGGCGATCGGCATGTAGTTTTCTATCCTTGTATGTGTAACCTCTCTGTCCTCATATTTAAAATGAGTTAGCTGTAGACGGCATATGGTTGGGTCTTACGTTTTCATCCGGCTTGACTACTCCCGCCTTTTATTTGGGTGTTTGAGCCACGTCCACGCGACGCGATGACCGCTGGGGTCAGGCCGCATCTCCCGTCTCGCTGTTTGTTTCCCTTTCCCTGCGTTCCTGTGGATTGACCGGACACTGAGGATTCCACTCCATCTTCTCTGTTGGCTTATTAGCTCTACCTCCTGGTTTTCTTCTTTCTTTTGTTTGTTTGCTTAGCACCCACTTTGAAGTTTATGTGTCACAATTTCCCGCCCCAGAATGTTCTACAACTTCGCACACAGTGGAGGGGTCCTCTCAGCTTCTGCGCTGTAGCTGTCGCACATTTTCCTTCTGCGTATTTGATAAACCCCAGAATATTCTGTTCCGACCTTCGCTTTCAACAGCCAATCATATGTTAAGGACATCTTAAACATAAAAGGAAAATGTTGTCTAATTTATTTTACTGCCTCTAAGCAGCATGAGAAGGCCTGTCCCCTGATTCCTGCTCATCCTGGGCATCATTATTTTTCCAAAAATAGCTGATATTTGGGGAGGCAAAAAAAAAAAGTAGTCATTTCTTTTCATTCCTTCACGATGTTTTGATATATGTACACACTGTGAAACGATCGCCACGATCAAGCTAATTAACATGCCCATCGCTTCGCCGGTTGTCATTGGGTGTGTGGTGAGAACGTTTAGGATGTACTCGCTCAGCAGTTTTCAACGCTACGGCACATTGTTTTAACTCCAGGCACCATCCCGTACTGTGGGTCTCCAGAACTTACATACTTATTTATCCTGTCTAACTAAAACCTTGTACCCTTTGAAACAATTGTGGTTTTAACAGGCATTCCTTTGATGACAAAGCACCAAATGTTTTTATATTTTATGTAGTAATAATATTTTAATATTTAACATTCATTGAGCACTTACTATGTGTTAGGCTTTGTGCTGCATCTGTCAGTGAAGTCATTGGTTCCCCAAAACAACTGTATGAGGTAGGTTCTGTTATTACGTCTATTTCTACAGGCGAGAAAACTGAGGCACCCAGAGATTGTCCCCGCCTTGCTCCCACTGCTGACGGGCAGGACAAGGGCCACCCCGCTGGTGTTTCCCTTGGCAGCCCAGACCAGCCAGGGCACGGCAGAGCCACCTGCGAGAGCCACTCAGCATCCTCCCACCCCCGACGGCCAGTGAAAGCGCAGGCGCCTTGTTACTATGTTGCTAAGAAGTGTCCAGAATATATCAGGAACGTTTACAACTCAGTGACAAAAAAGAACAACTTATTTAACGTAGGCAAAGGACTTGAATAGATATTTCTCCAAAGAAGAGATACAAATGGCCAATGAGTATGTGCAAAGATGTTCCACGTCCTTTGTCATTAGGGAAATGCAAGCAAGAACCACACAGAGATTCCATTTCACGCCCACTGGGGCGGCTATACTAATAACAATAATAATAAATGGGAAATAGAGCGGCGAGGACACAGGCATCGGCACCTTCCTGCGTTGCTGGTGAGTGTGGAAAACAGCGTGACAGTTCCTCAGAACGTTAAACACAGAATCGCTGTATGATCCAGTAATTCCGCTCCTTGTACATCCCAAATAATTGAAAATAGGTACTCAGATATAGGTACTCATATATAATACACGCGTTCGTAGCAGCACTAGTCACAACAGCCGAAGGTGAAAACAGCCCGAACGTCCGTCGGTGGGTGAATGGATAAGCTGTGCTCTATGAAAAGGCATGACGCAGTCATATGCTAAAATGTGCATGATGACTCTTGAAACGTAATGCTCAGTGAAAGACAACAGAAGGCCACTTAGGATTGTATGATGTGTCACCGTGCAGGTGGGCTGAGCTGTCAGGATCAGGAACAGGTGACTTTGGAGCCAAGTGTCATGCACCTAGGGGTGAAACTACACCAAGTCCGGTGGCAAAAGGAGCAACTTTTCTCTGGTTGG
>RJWJ010025945.1:0-23459 GCA_004363605.1 Indri indri
GAGCCAGTCCTCCTTTCTAATTCTACTGCTAACACCCTAGTTCAGCCATGTGTTATTTATTTTCTGAGCTATTTATTATAGTACTTTACAAATTAGTTTACCAACCCTGGCCCCAATTACATCTATGAAGAAAACACATTTATTTCTTTGTTGCTTATAAAATCAACGTCAAGAACCCCAGCGCAGTGTGCAAAGCCTCCCACAGTAGAGCCCCAGCCTGTCCCCTACACTCCCCCCTTACCGCCTCCTGCACACTCACATACGTGCGTGCACACACATGCTCTTATGCTCCGATCCCATAATGACACTTGGCATTTTCTGCACAGTGCATACTTTTACTGAGTGCTTACCATGTGCCACCTGAGGAACTAGAGCTCACCACAGGCACAAAAGAACTTCTTGGCAGTTGGCTCTTTCATACAAGCATCAAGCACCGACAGGGAGAACAACTCCATAGCTCCTCACAGCGTCTACCAACTCAATTAAACAGGTGTGCCTCATTCTTACTCACAAGGACCACACACCATTTTGGAGATTGAGCTGAGGGACCCATTAGAATTCACACTGCCAGGAAGAAGTGAAGACAGCAGGATAGATGCAGTCTGAGGGGACACTGTTTATTGGGAGAGAAACAAAAGTTAAGGGCAGCTCAATCTGTGAGGGGTCTCCCTCTTCCACTGCAGACCTCTGGGCTGATGGGGCAGCTGCTCAGAGTCCGTGCTGAGACACTCCGCCGAGAGCAGGTGCAGCAGAAATCTGGTGCCTGCCAATACCAGGCTTCTGCAACTGACGACATCCTGGTCACTCTGGTGCACAGAGCCAGTTCTGCTCAGGGCTCAGCCATCCAGCAGCAACCTTAGCATCACCCCCTCCAGGCCGGGGAGGGAATAGATGCTCCCCACTGTGTTGAGCCCCATGACTGAGAGTTGAGCACGCCTCCTCCCCAGCATTGAAGGCAAACAGAGGGGAGCCTCAGATGCCACAGGTGACTGCCTCAGTGGGTCCTAGGTGTAGCAGGAGAACCTTGGCCAACGAGTAGCTCCGGCCGGCCTCTGTGGAAACTGGGCTGCTGAGAGAAACCCCTGCCTGTGTGACTGGGCACCAGCAGTCCCCAGGCTGGCGGAACAGCCCCCTATATGGGCGACTCTGCTCCTGAAATCCTCAGAGCCAACTCTGAAGCTCTCGCTGTGCCAAAGTCCAAGGCTCTGCCCCTGTGGCTCTACGGCCCTCGCCAGGCTCTCAACTCCACGCCTGACACTCCAGAGTTGTGCCTGGACCCCAAGAGCCCACAACTGAGTCCCCATCACTACCACTGGGCCTGCAGAGCTTCTCTGAGGTCCAACATTTCACTCAGGAACCCCCAGCCCTGAGCAGCTGTCACTGCTGGACTTGGTTCAAGAGAGTCCCCAGCAAAAGAGAACAGGTGCCCTGCATACCTATTAACCCAGACATAAGAGAAGCCAGATATCTGTTTTTTTCTGTCTTCCTTAGGAATAGATATTATATCTGTTTTCATTTGCTGTGTAACAATTTATCACAAACTTAGCAGCTTAAAACAACACCATTTAGTTAACTCACAATTCTGTAGGTCAAAAGTTTGACGTGGCATGACTGGGTTGTCTATTCAGAGCATCCCAAGGCTAAAATCCAGGTGTTAGCCAGCTTGAGCTTTTATCTGCAGACTTTGGAGGAAAATTCACTTCCAAGTTCAGCATTTTTATCGTTGGCAGAATTTGGTTCATGGCTGTATGCTGTAGTTCATTTTCTTGCTGGCTGTCAGTGGGGCCATTCTCAGCTGCTAGAGGGTGTCCACGCTCATTGCCACATGGCCCCTTTATCTTCAAGCCAGCAATGGCACGTCCAATCATTCTCATGCTCCTAATCTCTGACTTCTTCTGTCTCTGATCACTGGATCTGGATTCAAAGGGCTTCTGTGATTAGGTCAAGCCTACCTGGATAATCTCCCTCCCTTAAGGTCAACTAATTTGGTACATAATCACAGGAGTGATATCTCATTATATTCACAAGTTCCGCCCACACTCAAGGGGAGGAGATTATACAAGGTAAAAATCACCGGGGATACCTTAGAGCTCTGTCTACCACAAATCGCTACCTTTTAGCTCGACATATGGGTCCCCTAATAAAGTCAACATTTCCCAGCCCCCCTATAGCTAGGTGCAGCCATGTATCTAAATGTTAATATTTGCCAAAGAAATGTAATATCACAGCTTCCTTAAAAATACTGCTGGTGTTCAATATTTGTCCCATTATATTTTGATCCCTTCTTGCCACCTGAGTGTATAATTTAGTGGCTGGAACTCTTACATAAGCTTGGGATATGAAATGATGACAAAAATGGGAGTCACATACTAGGATGGTGGAGCAGAAGGACAGAAAGAGCCTGGGTCCCTAACCCCGTTAGAAAGCCAGCCCCAGTGGTGTGCTGGTAAGTGGTAAACAACTGGCTCTCTGGTAGGGAAAGCCCTGATTTGTAGCATTTGCTGATGTCTGTATGTAAATATTCCACCATGGCTGATTTCAAGTTACCAGTGTGACATAGACTCTAGGGCTGGGAGGAGATGCCAACAGTGGGTTCTCACGGTCACAATGCGCCACCCACAGCACACCACTGGCCATCCCAGCTCTGGAGTGCTTGTCTCCATGCCTCCTTGTCCTTGGGCAAAAATTAACTTCTATCTTAAGATTCTGTTATTTTAGGATTTCTGTCCCATGCAACCAAATCTAATCCTATGGTAATTTTCTCCAGTTTTCTCTTTCAGCATTGAAATTTTCTTCACTTGGATTTTTCTGTGTTGAATGCATTTGGATCTAAGCAGGATAGGGGGTGTATGGCACCGGGTTTTACTTTCCACAGCATTCGCAGCAGCTGCTGTTTCATTTTAGCCTCCTGCCGGTAAAATTTACCCTGCTCCTTACACAGTAGAGCCTGAATAACTTTACAAAGCTCAGAAGGAAACAGAAGGGTGGTTGTGCCAGAGAAACTATAACCACCATGCTTTACAGAGACTTTGGGCAGGCACCGTGATGGGAAGTACTATATTTTGAAGCAAGGCAACAAATCCAGCAGTATGAGACATTAAAGCCCCACTTTACAAAGCTGCCTCTGAAGATCGGTGAAGTTTGAGACCCACAACAGAGCAGAAAAGACTTCGGAACAAATAAACATCAGCACTACTAGAAAACGTCTCCTCGTCTCTCTGAAAACCAAGCTGAGAAAACACACAGAGTCTTTTTCTTTAGGTTTTAGTGGCTCAGAATCACTCTGCATGAATCTGCGGCAGCGGAGGGGCTGACCATTTACCCACCAGCCTGGAGGCCGTAGATGGCCAGAAATCTGCAGCCCCGTCTCCACGACGGGCATTTGTACCAGAGGTACTAGCTGCTCTGTTACAGGACAGCTTGGTGTTCACACCTAACCCCAGAACCCAACAACGCCACCGACAATCCTAGGAAACCCAGAACATTCTCTTTTTCTGCTTCAGCCCTCCTCATTCCAGCATCTCTTCCAAATAAAGGCCGACGCAGAAGTCCTCGTCTACTTCTTTACGGGTTAGTTTTGAGTAGTGACACTGATGACATGTGACCCGCCTGTACTCCCTCACGGAACCCCTTCTGCAGATGTGGCAGGTAGCAGGGAAGGGGAGCCCCTCACTAGATATCCGCATTTCCTTCGGGGCTGAGGCTGTTACATTCATGACCTGGGAATAGTGATCGCAAGAGAGAAGCGCAGTGATACTGTCTGGAGGATCCAGCATATGTGAGATGTGCTGGGAAGTGTTTACAGACATTTTCTCAGGTAACTCTCATAGGAAACCAATAAGGTAAAAAAAAGTAGGTGGTTAGCTGGGCGTGGTGGTGCGCACCTGTACTCTGAGCTACTCAAGAGATTAAGGTGGGAGGATCATCACGGCCCAGGAGTTTGAGGTTGCAGTGAACTATAATCACACCACTGTACTCCATCCTATGCAACAGAGCAAGATCCTGTCTCTAAAAAAATTAAAGTAAATTTTATAAAGAAACCAGTAAGGTAGGCAGTATTCTTACCTGCACAACACAAGTGAGGAAACTGAGGTCTGTGGGCCTACATCCAGGCCACCAGCTAGTAAAAGTGAAACTGGTATTTGCAGCCAGGTTGTCTGACCGCAGATATCAGGGATCACCGAGGCTAGTGTTCTGGAACCTTCACAGCCAGAGCTGAGGCGTAGGATGGGTGGGCACGTCTAGGACAGACCAAGTGCAGGGCCACCTTACCCGCAAGGCAAAGCAGGCGCAGTGCCGTGATACTTTCAGAGGCCAAGAAAAATGTGTTAATTGTAATTTCTTTTAAAACTAGAAGAAAAACATGAATATAATAATAATGGATATGTAATAATGAGTCCAACCCGGATTATACTGGTCTTTATACCAACAGAGTTGTAAATATCATTTTTGATATTTTTCTTTTACGGAGGAAGGAGCCCGTGAAGAAAAAAGTGCCCGGGGCCACAAAAGTCTTAATGTGGCTGGGATCGAGGGTAAAGTAGATGGCATTGCAGTGGGCACCAACTCGGTGGAAAAAATTCAGAATGTTCTCTCACAATTAGTCCATTTTGGTTAAAGAACGTGTGTTCCAAATTAATGTCTCAGAAGGATTAGGGAGTTGCCACAGTTTGGGCTATAAAATAGTCAGGGAAGATAATAAGAAACAGTGTTAACAAAGATTCCTCCATCTGTTCTTTCTCCCTTTAATGGCTACCCAGGTAAGAGAAGTGAATAAATCAGCGGCCTTTCTATGATATCTAATATGCTACGATTAGAGGCCTGGCATTGGATCTGTTTTTGTTATTTTCTTAATATAGTAAAAGAGCAGACCCCCCTGGTAACTTCCCTTTTCCCGAAAATACCGCCACAGACCAAGAGGTTTCCAATGACTGTGGCACTCAGACCTGAGACAGAGGTGTCAGAGGATTCACATAATTGGAACCACACTGCCTCGACTCTGCTACTTAACTCTTAACTTTGCTCTAGAGAATCACCCTCCCTCAATGGGCACAGTCTGTCAAGGTGCCCTGCCTGGTCCTCCGGGGGGCCATGTGACCCCAGCTGGACAATTAGGATGCTCTCTCCTTCAACTTCCATTTTGAGCTAATAGCACAAGGCCTAACATTGGTTAGAGTTTATTTATCCCATCTGTAGAGACCCGAAGAGATTTTCCTTGTGTTCCCAATTGCCAGAATTGCCATAGTTCCGACTTCTTTGGTTTCCTTTTAAATATTGAGCTAAATCATGAGAGGCTTATGTGGGAGGATCGCTTGAAGCCAGGAGTTCAAGACCAGCCTGAGCAACATAGCAAAACTCTATCTCTACAAAAAATAGAAAAATTAGCCAGGCATGATGGTGCACATCTGTAGTCCCAGCTACTTGGGAGGCTGAGGCAGGAGGATCACTTGAGCCCAGGAGTTTGAGGCTGCAGTGAGCTATGATGATGCCACTGCACTCCAGTTTGAACAACAAAGCAAGATTCTGTCTCAAAAAAAAGTGAGGTAAATAAAATCTTTTAGTAATTTTTCCTTTTTTTTTTTTTTGAAATTAGCTAGAGTCAGTATCTTTTGCTTTAACAAAAAAATTCAGACTGATAGGCACCTGAGGGTGGCAGAAATTAGCCTACGTGGAAAACTGTACACTGACAGCACTGAATTCATAGACATCATTTATTGACATGTATACCTGCTAACTCACGTACTCAGCTAAAGAAAGATGCCGTGTTTTGGCCAGGCGGGTGCAGTGGCTCATGCCTATAATCCCAGCACTTTGGGAGGCTGAGGTGGAGGATCGCTTGAACCCAGGAGTTCGAGGCTGCAGTGAGCTATGATTGCACCACTGCACTCCATCCTGGGTGACAGAGCAAGAACCAGTCTCTTAAAAAAAGAAAATATGAAAAAAAAAAAAAGAGTGAAAGATGCCATGTTTTTAATTAAAAGTTGAAATCAAAGCATGGCTGACAGTATAAGATTCACCTATTCACCTATCCTCTTCTTTTAGACTTGTAATTATTAAAATTGCATTATTAAATATATTAAAATTATGTGCATTATGGGGAGGAGGGAAAGGTATGCCCCTCGAAGCAAACTTCATTTCAGAGAATGTGCCCCTTCTCAATGAATGGCATCTGTAGAAAACAGCAAACTTAAAAAGGGTTCTGAAATAAGATTTAGCACGTGTTATGAGTTGAATTTTGTCCTCCCCGCAAAAAACAATATGTTGAAGTCCTAACCCCAATTACCTCAGAATGTGACCTAATTTGGAAGTAGGGTTGTTGCAAATGTAACGAGTTAAGTTAAAATGAGGTCATACTCGAGTAGGGTGGGCACTAATCCGATACAACTGGTGTCCTTATAAGAAGATTGCCATGTGAAGATAGGACACACAGAGAACGCCGTGTGATGACGATGGCAGAGATGTATTCAGCGACGAGCCAAGGGATGCCAGATCACCAGCAAACCACCAGAAGCTAGGAAGAAGCCAGAAAGGATTCCCTTTCGGGTTTCACAGGGAGCATGGCCCTGCTAGCACCTTGACTTCAGACTTCTAGTCTCCAGAACTGTGACCAAATACATTCCTGTTGTTTACAGCCAAGCAGTCTGTGGGGCTTTGTTATGGCAGCACTAGCAAACTGATACAGTACCCCCTGGACTTCAAACAGACATTGTTTGAACTGCAAAAACCTTGGTCAAATAAAACCAGCAGGCAAACAAGTACATACACAGCAGATTTTACAAAAAAAATCACCTCCAGCCACAGACCATTTGTACGACAGTGCCTCTTTCTGAATCTCTTGCCTCTGACTTCTTGTCCTTCCACCTCAAAATCCACCAGCACTGAAAGGGACACTAGCAGAGTTATCTCTGCCCCCAGACTTCCTTTCCCTCAGGAAGCCCTTCAGGGGCCCAGCCCGCAGGCGGGAAGCTGGCCCTCCGTCACAGACCCCACGCTTGCTGCAACAGCAACCCCTACCTTCCCTACGTCTCCGTCCCGCTAGCATTCAAATTCTGGAAACTGTGTGTTAGTGACACTCGGTTCAGATTTTAGGAAAAAATGGTTCTCTAAATAACAGGAATATCACACAAGCGCTACTGTTGATTCCATTGACAAGAAAATAATGGTTCAATTGCCATTCCCTGCAGCGCCCCTGAGCTCCTGGACGTTAGCTTCACTATTGTTAGTGAGCAGATTTCCTTTCCAGCCCCGGCCAGATGCTGAAACTTTTCCCATCTGCAGGAAGGGTTATATACATTGGTAGAAAAGTACACTGTTTTCCTAATAAAAGTTGTTCATCAAGAAAGCACTATATTATTTCCTATAAGGAAATTTCAGCTCTGTATAAACCAAAAACCTACATATTTCTTTCTAGAAAATTTGAGGAGACTTCAAAACCTTTCAAATTCAACAAGTGTTAAGAATCTGCTGTGTACGAGGCCCTGTTGTATGTCCTGACTGATAAGGGTGACAAAATGATAAACGAAACACTTTTGGATGGGCGCGGTGGCTCGTGCCTGTCATCCTAGCACTCTGGGAAGCTGAAGCAGGAGGATCACTTGAAGCCAGGAGTCTGAGGCTGCATTTAGCTGTGATGATGACACTGTACTCTAGCCTGGGAGAGAGAGCAAGACCCTATCTCAAAAAAAAAAAAGAAAGAAAGAAACACTTTCTCTACCACTAAGGAAACCACTGTCTACACACAGTCTAGAACAGAAATAAGACAAGCACATAAGAACTGTTCTGTAAGACAAATACATGTGCCCCGAGAGAGAAACAACTGAGGCTGTATTCAAGAACAAGGATTTTCGTAAGACTTATCTTCCATAACACTATGAACCAACTAATTAGCTTATTTACCAAGGCTAACAGCTTACTCCTCAATACCAGCTTCAAGGCTTCAAGACTTTCACCGCACTGTGCCCACAAAGTTCTGTGTCCAAAGAACTTTATATCATGAACTCTGCCCAGTCTTAAGACCTACTTTATTTTTTATTTTTTTATATTTTTTGAGACAGAGTCTCACTCTATTGCCCGGGCTAGAATGCCATGGCATCAGCCCAGCTCACAGCAACCTCAAACTCCTGGGCTCGAGCGATCCTACTGCCTCAGCCTCCCGAGTAGCTGGGACTACAGGCATGAGCCACCATGCTCAGCTAATTTTTCTATATATTTTTAGTTGTCCAGCTAATTTCTTTCTATTTTTTTTAGTAGAGACGGGGTCTCGCTCTTGCTCAGGCTGGTCTCGAACTCCTGAGCTCAAACAATCCTCCCGCCTCAGCCTCCCAGAGTGCTAGGATTGCAGCATGAGCCACTGCGCCTGGCCTTAAGACCTACTTTAAAATCACCTGACCTGGGCCCAAAAACCTGACCTTCCGACCCTTCTGAGATACTGCTAAGGCTTTTTCAAGGTACTGTCCTCCCTTACCACAGTAAACAAAAAAAAAAAATTTAACTTCGTTTGATCAACAGGATGTTCAGCCGGTATTTTGGTGAGTCAACAGTCAACATTCTTTTCTTCTGGGAAGCAGAACCCCTATTATCTGAGATGAATTCATTCCATATGGTAGAGCTGGAGCTTCTCCGCCATCCCTCTGGTCACATGACCTGAGCTGGTCCAATCAAAGTCTTAATACAGGGTTTGGTACTTGGGATAGGATGTTGCAAACACCTAAAGCTGAAATATACAAGCTAAATCTAGGCAGGATTTTCCCATCCCTATCCTCACGTGGGAAGCAAAGCAACTGACAATACTGATATATCTTAGGATTCAGACCATTCAAGCCAGCTCTTTGGGAAAAGTGTCAGAAACATGCCAGGATCCTGGAATTTGTTAGCTACCTCTTAACGGCTTCAGTAAGGTGTTTTAGGAAGGGCATAAGCTTCCAGCCCAACTGGCCCATGTGAAGGTGTAAAGGAAAGAGCCATCCGCTTTGGCAATAACAACAGCTCATGTTCGTTACATCCTATGTGCCAGATGCCGTTCTGAGCATTTCACATGGATTTCCTCATACAATTTTTGCAACAATTCTAGAGAGTGGATACTATTGTTATCTCTATTTTATAGACAAACTGAGGCCCAGAGAGATGAAATAGCCTGAGCAGAGCTACATAGCTGAGAAAGTGGCAGAATTGGGAAGCAAAGTCTTGCGCTAGCGTCCATGCTTTTAACCTTTCTGCCTGCAGCCAGCAGACTGCGGAGGATCAGACAGTATGTGCCTTGCAGAACTGTGGAGCCGGATTCTCGGCTTGTCAAAGGTGCTTACACAAACACCTTGGACTCGGCCCTTGCAGGAAGCAAAGAAATAGGGTGGGAATTCCATCCCCCAAGCCCCTCCCAAACCCCTTCTGCCACACAGAGGTAATCATTCCTACTAAAGCAGCCTTGCCTGGGATGTAGTCGGGCAAGGGCAGACCCCTACTGTGTCAGGTGTCCCAAAGCTGAGGGAGAGATTGATGCCATCAAGCTGAGGGTGAAGGTATGAGCAGGAAGCCTGTGGCTAAGAGACAGAAATCATAAAGGTGGGCCCTAAATTCTAGAAACTGGGCTCCACTACGTCTTGGCTTTTAGCCCAAAGTTGTCAGAAGTCATATCTACCAGCATCTAGCTGGGTTTTAAAGGGGTTTTATTGCCAAGGAAATGTTTATGGGCTGCAAATAGGAGCCTGGGATTCCTTGGCCTCTATAGAAATGTCCGGGCTTCCCTCCTAGAACCATGCCAACAGGAAGGTGGCTACCACATGGGCACACTGCACTGAGGCACAGCCATGGAACACCCTGTTGCAAAGTAGAACCAAGGCCTTCCAGATTGGCTGGTCCCAAAGCCCACTCCTCTACGTGGGCAGGGGGTGCCCTGCTAGCCCTGACCAGCAAGGAGAAGTATACATTTTAGACCAATGAGCACTATCCGTAGTTTTCTCTATTCCCAAATGGCAATGTGTTACCTGCAGTACCTCAGTTTCCTCAACTGTAAAGTGGGGATAATATTTATATTCACCACATGGGATTGATGTGAGAATTAGATAAGTTAAATACAAAATGCTAGATGCTATTCTTGGCATAGAGTAAGTGCTCAGTTGGCACTGGGTGTTGTTTTTCTGGGCCAGCCATCGTCCTCCTCCACCATGTCCTAGGTGTGTGGGAAATGGTTATTTATTCATGGATTGTCAGAACTGAGTGGCCACCCATGGACTTAGCAGGGATGAACATCCCCTAATAACCTCGGCCTTGGGAATCAGTGAGCCATATCACCCTTAGTACAGTAGCTGGATCAGATTTTTAATTGTGTCCCTTGGTGAGAAAGTTGGGCATATCTTTGTTTTTTTATGGTGCAGTAGCATGATTTAACAGTGGGGTCACTGTTGAAACCGTATGTATAAGAAGAATGTGTGTGCACGCACGTATGTGTTCCCACACGTTGGGCAAAGACTGGAAAGAAATGAACCTCAGTGGGACATCACCTGGTAACTGAACCTTACTTTGTGGTACTGTCCCCCACAGCCCTCTCCCAGGCTCACAGCCAGAGTTGTAACTAACAACACAAAGGCAAGGCGTTGTGTGTTTCTGTGTTCCTGGAGTGAGGGGTGCTTAAAAGGTGGGAAAAATTTGAAAACATAGGAGCATATCATGGTGGGCCATAATTGCTAACCTGTGGGATTTTTGGCTTTATTCTTTTATTTAGAATTATAAGGACTCAAGGACTATACGACAGGGCCAAAGAAGGATCCAGGGATGCTAAGGATCCCAGCTAGTCTTCCCAACGCATCTATTCCTTGCAGATCCCGCTCTTCCAAACAGCTCTTATTACCTGCGCCACCCAGTTTGGTTCTTCCTTCCAACAGGGTTGCTCCCTCCCTCCCTGGCTCATGGGCGTTCGTCTCGCATCCCCTGTGAACCAGGATCTCCACCGGCAGGACCATCTCATGCTTCCCCTACACAGCCCCGAGCACACAGCTGGTACAGAGAACACACAACAAAAATGGATTAAGAACTACTTTATTTGAAGAGATTTTCTTCTATAGTTGTAGTTACAAACACAAAGTGAATGCTGTTATAGTGAGTGCTTCACAGGCATCACTGTATTCAAATGAACCGTACGATAATGTTTACGTTTTTAAGCTATACACTTGAAATTAAAGACTCAATACAACCTTCGAACAAAGTATCAGTCATAACGAAACATAACTCTTCATTCTACAGATTATCATTTTCCCTAACATGACTACTAGATATGAAAACGTTGTAGGGACAGCTAAAATGCCCTATTCTTAAGGTTTTTTTATAGAAAAAATGACACAATAATACAAATCACATTTTCCTTTGCTTAGTAATAAACGATGGCATCCATTTGAGAAAGCACCAGCCAACACTACAAGTCATTTCAACACCCTTGTGCTCTTCAAAATTGACCATCTTTTATATTTAGTGTTTCCTGGAGGAATGAATAAAAATGGTTATGTCAAGTACAGAAGTCAGCATGTGTCAGTGTGAACTTTGTGTTCCTAAGTTAACACAAGAAAATACAAAACAAATACTCTGACGTGAAAGAAACATAAAGACGGAAGACCACAGCCTTCATGATCATCACAAGGCAAACTCAACTGACGCTTAGCCGGCGCCAGGGTCTGAGTGAACACTGAACATTTCTTTCCGTTTCCTCCCCGCTCCGCCTTTTCACTCGGCACTTTTCAAACTGCTGAGCCCTTAGCTCAGCTGTGCCCTTAGCTGCAAAGGCCGTGGTGCCTGGTAAGTATTTTTAAATAAAGCAGATTACATGTAATTTTCATTTTTTCACAAAAACGAAGTACAGAAAGACTATGAAAAGTAGTGAGGGGAAGAAAACATACAGTAAAAAACTAAAACGTAGGATGTAGTGTTCAAATTTAAAAAACAAAAAAACTGGTTCGTGATGATTGTTAATAAATCATGAAAGCAAAAGACAGATTTGGCCAACACTGAAGAGGCCACCAGACCAGAAAGCTCCAACGTGCCTGACAAAAGTAGGCATCTTTGAGAAGGATGCCCTGGTAAAGACAATGACACTAACATTTTTACGAGGCTGTAAATTCTTCAAGGTCATGGACTGTGGCTTATTTCCGTCTGTATTCCCAGTTCTTAGCACTGTCTTGCACATGACAGGCATTCAGTAAGTATTTCCGGTAAACAGGGATCTGCTCAAAATACCCACCTAGGCCCTCCACTCCTGTATCGGAGGCAAGGAAGACAAATAGGCTACATTTTGCTCTGATGGATTGAAAATGGATGTCTAGAAGCACTGAGTTGACAGGGATTCTAAGATCAAAATCCCAGCACAGAGGAAAGGAGTGCTACACGCTTTCATAATGCTACCCGGAAAGAATGGTGGCACAGATATTATATACGCCCTCTATCCCTGGTCTGGGAAAAAGGCATCCGACACTCACTGGTATTCCCTTTATGTTGCTGTACTGCCTCTCAAGTGTTCTGCATTAAGCCACCGTTCCTTAAATGCTGGTTGATCAGGAAGACCAAGGCCTTTCTTCTCAATTTAACTCTTTGGCCAAACAGGTAGGGTCATCGCTTTACCTAGAAATCTGAAAACACTGCATCCACAATGCTCAATAAGCATTGTTTACTGAAAGAGCTCAGGCATTTACTTGATTACTCCCTTTACAGAGAAAGAATTTTCTCTATCTCGGTACTGTATAGCTTTAATCATCTAAGGCATTTGGAATTACTTGGGATCTTGGTTGTTTAAAAAAAAAAAATGGCAGAGTTAAATTCTCTTTGGTTTTCATGCTTAATCTTAAGCTTTTTGTTTGTTTCTTACTAGTACCCATAGCCTTCTCAGCACTTCATTGTATCATTAACCAATACTGTTGAAATAACCCTCAGATTCATCAGAAAACCTTTTAAAAGACACTAAGGGGAGAGGCCTCTGAAACCAAGGGAGTTGAAAGCCACAAAGAATGACAGGAAGAACCAGCAACCTCCTTCTACCAACCCACACAACAGGTCTCACTCTCTACCATTGAGACCATTCTCTGTAAAACAGGGTTATTCAGGCCAGGGGGCTGCCACTGTGGTCCTCCTGGCAACTCCCTTCCCCAGAGTGGGAAGTCAGTGTCCCTCAGAAACATCTTAGAAAAAAAAAGGATAAAGCATTTAGAGAAGGGGACTAGGAATAAAATAGAAAGATATTCTCAAAAAGTAAAAGTCCTGGGGAATGAAGGGAGATGTTCAAATAAACATTGCCTTCATCATCATAGGTAGAATCTTCACTATAACACTGGCACCAACAAGAAAACAGAGCTAAATTAGAACTACCCTAAAATGTCAACACAGCTGACAATGTCACAAAACGCACAGATCTGTTCTTATTGCACATTCCGCCTTTCCCAAGCACCGCTGGCAGCCTAGAATAACAAAATCTTGTTAGAAGTCTGTGTATCTTAGAGAGAGCTACAATATGCAATGATATACACATACACACACACATATATATGCACATATATACACACGCGCATCAAAACTGGTTCATAAAAAAGCTTTGTGGATCAGAGTATACCTTCGCTTGCTCCAAGAATCTGACTCTCAGCATTAGGAAAACAGACCCAAAGACTGTCATCAGGAAGAGAACTGGTTGGCAGGAATAATAACATGTAGTTTATACAATATGGTTATTTACAAGCTAATATCCAGGTGTTTGTTCAGTACTAATTCAACTGTCTAGAGGCTTCCAAATATATAGGATTAGACCTTTAAAAAGTTAAGCTCTACAGCAACAGAAGTTAACAGCATCTAAAATAAATTAGATTTTTAAATATATGTAGTGAAATTATAGGTTACTGGAAATTCAATTCTACAATGAATATAAATTAATATAAATCTATTATTTAAGTATTATTCCTGGGAAGATTTTAGTTCAGACATTTTTTTTTTAAAAAAAGCATATTTGGGAATAAATGGGCACAGCTTAGAAATCCTTAAAAAGTGTTATAAGTTGACTACTGGTGAGGTTACTTGGTGACAAGATACAAAGCTCTGTTTCTATGTCCAAAATAAAGGCTTACCTCATTTTACCTAATACAAATATACCTGCAAAGTTATGCAAATAGGATTTTTATAACTGGACCCTTATTTTAAATATACTAGAGGCTATAGTTGAAAAAAATCCCTGTAGTGACTCCTCTAATAAACTGAGAACTCTGTTCGGGGATTAGCTCCTGTGTCCTAAACTGCACAGTGAATGGCATCCTGCAGGCACTCAGTAAGTGTTTGCTGAAGGCATGACTCTGCTACAACGGGACTTTCTTAGTGAGGCACACCGTGCTGACATGGTTCTGCCTGCTGTTCATGCAGAAAGATGGAATCCAGCTCACGTTTAAACTGATTCCATTATAAAACATCAGATAATTTCAGAAAGTGTTTTTTTAATCAAAATAAAATTGCCATAAGTGTGAGTATAAGTATTTTTCGGGGATGCTGATCTATGATTGGCAGAAGCTTTTATTCATTGTTAACTGACTTCGTAAAAGCAAGTAACTGCATGAGCTGAGTTCTATTTGAGTTAATAACCAAGGCAAGTAAAGCGCTTTATCTAACTTCAGAAATACTACCAGAGGCCACTCTACTTCTGTAAGAGCTTCTTCCTCTCTCCAGCACAAACGTTTTTGACAGCTGTCCTCACCTTAGCCCACAAAAGTGAAACATGAATTACAAAGCTAAGATTAAATGAGAAAACTGCCTGACTTAAATATGATAAAGTTGTTTTTTCAGTCTTAAATAAGAACTAAGTAAAATACATTCAATAAAAGTAACTCTTAAAGGCAATTTTTTTCTATTTGGTATTTCCTCCCCTTTCCATTTAAATTTTAAGACTTAATTTTTAAAAATATACACACATCCATCATTTCACACAGAATGTCCTCTCTTTTAAACAAATGCTCTCTTTTATACAGAAGGCTTAGCAATGCAACTTATGTGACCACATAAATACGTAATCTGCCACATAAATAAGAGGTTGTAACAGTCTATTCAACCAGCATTTGTAATCACAAAAAAGACTGGAAGAATAACTGATAATGTTTTTATGCAAGTTTTTGGGAGAATTGAATCTTGCAAGGATTTACTGTAGGCTTTCATCACTGTAAGTTTCCTGAAAAATAGTGTGCAAATAAAATATCTGAACATAGAACCCTATTTTAAATATGCTGGAAGTATGTATAGAAATAACTTCTGTATGTTGAGAGAAAGGAGGGAGAATGACAATGTCATTTTTGTCAAGTAAACTGATAAGAAAAAAGAAAATCTCTCACTTAAGGTGCTAATGATATTTCAAGGGACCTAAATAAAACAGGTTTTAAAATCGTCTTCATCATTCATTCTAATTATTGACTTTGGCCCTTTACCAAGCAGACAAAATAAATCTACTTTTTGATAATCAGTTTTAGTCATTGGCCCAAGAGTGTCATGTTTGGAGCAAACAACATCATGGATTTGCTCCCATAATTTAAAAAATAACAAAGTTGGTCTCTTTTTTCCACAAGTTTTCAAGTAATTAGTTCAAGTAAGCTTATTTACAGCTACTACTGTATGTATGTGATGTACTTTAACCCATATTTTCCCTTTAGAAATCAGTCTCCCTTGAAATGGGACATCAATTTTTTTTTTTTTTTTTTTTGTCTCAAACCAGGTTTCTTTTCAATACTAAGTCACTTCAGTCATGTTTCTGTTTTATTGGGCAGATAAAGAGAAGAAACCAGCAAGTTATGTCCAAAGGCTGGAAAACGCCTAAATGCTTCCCAACTATCTGCAAAGATGTTGTACTTGAGGAACACTCGATGCTCCAAGCTGGTTGACAGGGTAACATCTCTGCTCATGATGTAGATGCCGTCGTTATGGAGCGCGCAAGTCAGGTTAAGACCCGATTTGGACGTGTTCTCCTTGAGGTAGAGCCACTGCCGGGTGATAGTGTTGTAGGACTGCACCGTGAGCGTGTCCTCGCTCTGGCTGCTCCGCCGGTTGGGCCCCGGTTCATGGAGACACCCCCCGACGATGTAGATGGTCTCCTCCACAGACACCATTTGCTGCTTGCGAATGTGCACGTCACAAGTTTCAAAGAGTGTCCAGATGTCAGCAGAGGGGCAGTACTGCAAAATGTTCATGTTCCGGTCTGAAACAAAGAAGCCAAACAATGACACAGCCACCAGTAACACCACTGACTGCCTGGCTGTGGGAAAACGTTTACCACTACGTGTATCATTTCCTAACAAAGAGGCAAAATTATTTCAGAAAAGCAGAAGCTGGAGAAACATTTAGATTCATCTGCACCCACCGAGGCGTGTCCCCTCCTTGGGAGACTTAAGAATCAGTAAAGCAGCTGTGAGTGGCACACGGCCCCTCCTCCTTGGTACTCTCACACCTCCAAACCACCAGGCCAACATAAAAGAACAAGAGCTTCAGAACCCTCATCAATAGCTGCAGAATTACTGACTACTTAATACAGAAAACAGACTGCCTAGAGGGGATCTGTTCTTGACAGCTGATCCTAAAAAACATGACAAGTAGCAATTTCAAAAGTAGGATTTCCAGGGGCTGTCTAGAGAAAAGGGCACCAAGTTACAAGTCAGGAGAAATGCAAGAAAGTCTCCCCTCAGGCCTTCCAAGGAACCAAGCTGGAACCAAATCAGCTGGCAATTCTGTTTCCCAATTGTTAGCACCAGAGAGACACTTACAAAGTCCCTCTCCTCTTGCCCATTCCACAACAGATGGTTAGGTGCTGTGTGAATACAATCAAAGACTGGATGAAAGGCCACTCAGATGTTATTTTTAATTAACAGCAATTATCTTTTTTTATTTTTTAATTTTTACGTTTTTAAAAGGCAGAGTCTCACTCTATCATCCAGGCTAGAGTGCAGTGGCACAATCATAGCTCATTCCTTGAAGTCCTGGGTTCAAGTGATCCTCTTGCCTCACTCTCCTGAGTAGCTGGGACTACAGGTGCACACCACTATGTTCTGCTAATTTTTTAAAATACATTTTGTCAAGGCAGAGGTCTCCCCATGCTGCCTAGGCTGGTATCAAACTCCTGGGCTCAAGCCATCCCCCCGCCTCGGCGTCCCAACGTGCTGGGATTACAGGCGTGAGCCACTGTGCCCGGCCAATAGCAATTATCTTTAAGGAAAAATGCTTAGTCTCTTTTTGAAAAATGCTCATGAAATTTAGAAAATCTAGTTTTGCTTTTTTTTTTAATTGTTCTTTTTTCTTTTCTCCTCTAGGAAAGAATAAATAAGTAGTTTAGCCTCAGCAGGGAAAAAAATGCTTTGAGTTATACAAAGAATGAACTTTCTGTTTGTCATCGTTTTTAAAACAAACAAATCCTATCAGTGCAGGAGACAGCTCAGCTTGGGAACTGGCATACGACTAAAGACTGCAGCATTTTGATCGCTGCAAAAGCTGGTAAGAGAAGACAGCTCATTTTCTAGAAAGGCTTATGCCTCCTTCAGTACTTCTGCCTGAGACAGAAGGACCCACCCATAGTTAGCAATGTGTAAAGAGCTCCACAGCCAGAGCTGGTACCAACTAAAGTACCCCCTAAGAGGTCCGAGAGACCAAGTCCTGTGTGTGCACATGTCGATATGCCTGTCAAAATTTCAGAAGTGTTACAACTTTAGAAAACTGTCCTGATTTCCACCCACATTAATGCCTTTCCATATTTCTTTTTACTGCAGCTGTCGTGGTAAAGACCATTCTAGGAGATAGCCTAAGGAGAGTTAGGTTACTAATCTATCAAAAAGTGCTCCTTGGTAACCTGGCTTTCCACCGAATGAATAAAGGACTCATTCTGGTGAAGCTTTCACATATTTCTCAGTTCCAGGACTGAAGGTCTTTCCAGGTCTCCTGTAAATGTTTTCTCTCCTCACTCAACAAGGGCTCAGACCATGATGAGGTGGTTTGAGCTGGTGGAATGATCTTTTTGTTTTCACATTTAAAGTTGATTCTCAAGTTCGACAAATCACCCTTCTTCCCTTGATGGTTACTATTACTTTCTATTGAATTTCTTTGAATTTCTTCAGTGCCTGCCAAAGAATTAAAATAATCAAATGACTATCATAAAAATCAAGACTATTTACTGAATTTTAAGAGTCTCACCTAACTTAAGTCAACAGGCTAACAACCCAACTTTAAGTCCTGATTTCTTTTTTCTTAACAATTATGATGACATGTTTTAAATATAGGGAACTATTAGAATATGCTGGGCAAAGCCCCAGGAGAGCAGGAAGAGGGCTTCAGAGTACAAGGAACTACCCTGCTCTGTCATCTTGGAAAACTAGTTTTCAGCCCTTACACAAACAGCCATCCATCCACATCACCTAACCATCCCATCGTGGGTATTTGGCTCAGGAAGTCCAGGAGAGAAATCACAGTGGGTGGCCCAAGTGGAGAAGGTACATTCGCAGTGGCTTGTGAAGCTACAAAACACACAAGAAGGGTTTTCTAGGTCAAATCTAAAGAACATTTGCTCAGCCAGGGTCATGGAAAAACTAGGAAATCTACCAGCAGAGTACTCTTCAGGTTACAGTGCTGCCTGTCAGTGCTTTACAGCTCCTGGTTAAAAGAGAAGTCGAGAGACCTATGTGCGTCAGCCCCAGGATGCATTCTGTGTTACTCAAACTAGGGAGGAATCAGAGTTTTTAGGAATGTGCATAGGTAAATGGCCGTATTTAATTTCCTAGGAGAAAAGACAAAGACACACACATGCACACACAAACACACACACACACACACACACACACACACACACACACACACGAGTTCTGGGGGCGAGGGGGCTCTACACCTTAGTCTAAGAGTATCAAGTTGGTCGCTACAACCTGAACACCAGTGTTGAAGGTAAAAGAAATGACTGCTAAGGCTCATAATTTTTTCAATTATTTGTTTAAAAAAAAAAAAGTGGCAATTATCTTCAGTGGAGAGTCACTAGAGAAGGACACTGGAATAGCTCCACAAGTGATGAAAACTTGAGTAGGGTGGGAGGAGGGCTCACTGCTTTCAGTGTACTCGTCCTCATCACTGCCTCTTCTTACGAGCATAAATACAACACATCACCTGCGGCGGGTTGAGTGGTGGCCCCCAAAGAGATACGTCCACCCTGTATTCATGTTCTTGCTCCTTCTATGACACGTGAACAATGCGCTGGAGCTGGGTTTCTGGAACCTGCATCTGTTGTGTTCGTGCTCACGAAGGGAGAAAATGAAACAAGGACCTGCGAGAGGCTCTGGCACCAAACTCCACAGTGCTGGACGGGGACGGATCCGGCATGTGTTGGGAGAAGGACGGAGTTACCCGGATAACACTCCTCCAAGACCTACCAACCTCCGAGAGCAGCTGGGAGACCCGAGCAAACCTCACACGCCAGGCCCAGCCCAGTGACAAGATAGCCGACCTCAAGCTGGCTTTCCAGGAGCAGAAAGAAAATACATGTTTTCTTCACAGCTCTCCCTACCCATTCAGTTTTCAGGCTCACGCAAGGTCATCAGCGGCCCCTCCTGTCAGGAAGGACTCTCTCCCTTCCAGATGTGTAACTATATAGGGTTTGATGCATAAAATGACACTTGTGTACACCAGCGAGTTTTCTCTGGCGCCCTCCCGCCCTTCCCAGGCTCCTGAAGCCTACACACAAGCAGACGGCTTCCTCGGCCGTTCACTTACCTCTGGTAGTATATCCTCCAATGACATAAACTTTCCCCTTACACTCACACGCAGAGAACTCAGCCAGAGGATTTGGTAAGGGTGCCACAAAATTCCACGAATCCTGCTCGGGATTGTAACACTCAACGTTAGAAACGGCCTGCCCACCAATGGCATAGAGTTTTGAATTAACAGCCACAAGTTTGAAGTTAGACCTGAAAGAGAGACACAAGGGCCCACAAAGTTAGTTCCTCTGGTCATGAAGAAGTATGATGATGGCATGAACGATTACAGTGTAGACCCTGCTGGATACCTGAAGAAAATTAGCTCTTCAAGTTGGGGGCCATTCTGCCTGAGGACAAAGGAATGAAAGGATGGTGTCTCGAATTTCACTCCTGTGCCCAAGATTCCACAGGAATGGCGCATTGTCCAAACATTAGCAGCTGAAGACAAGCAGTTCACCATAACAAGAAGCAATCTTGCTCTGCCTTAGGCCAGGAACCAAAGACAACTGTATACACTAAACTTGGTACCTTCCTTCAGGGGCAGGTACAAATGGCAAGGGAGGAAAGCACCCCTGTCTTTCCCCTCTCAGACAGTTATCTCACTCTTCCTACTGAGTGGGAAGGTTCCATCTTAGGGGCACACCAGTGCTGCCTACACAGACAGGCAGATGCAAAGGCTGGTTCCTGAAGGGTGGTTTGGGAAACCCCTTTTCCACGGGCCCTGCCTCCTCCAGCCAGGGCATCTTACATACTGCTTCACAGCATATAAGACAGTTGAAAATATTGTGATCCGGCATTCTTGGGGCACTCATGCATATTTAACTTAATAAATACTTATATCAATGAACGCTCATCTATCATAATACTAAATAACTTTAAAAAGAGCAATACATTGGTTTCAAGCCCCGTAGTCAGCCTAGAATTAAATGCTGCTTATCAGCTTCTGACATTAAATAAGTCTCATGACTTTTAAAATGAAAAGCAGGCCAAAATTCAGTTGTTTCGATGAAGCATACAGGGAATTAATTGGTCCTTTGAAAGCCAGGAGGCTATACATTTGGGGGTGTTGGATTAGCCTGCTATGTATGATAAGTGCCGCAGTCACAAATCTACAAGAGTGTGAGCAGCAGCATGGCGCAACAGGAAAAGACCTGAGCACAAATCAGGAGACCCCGGTCCTAGGCCCAGCTCTGCTGATAACCTGCTGTCTGACCCTGACCCAGCCACTTCACTCATCTCTAAAATGGGGTTAATAGCCACCACAAGGTGGTTGAGAGGATTAAATCAAATACCTTATCAGAAAGTACTACACAGTGACAAGATACTATCACTGAAGTTTCTCAGTTTTTGAGTATTTGAAATAAAGTTGCTAGACCAAGTGAATTTCGAGGCCACGTCTAACTCCAACACAACAGTCTCTTCAAAAATGACAATATCCTAAGAAAGAATGGAGATAGAGGCTACAGACAAACAAAAATTATATAAGAGGGTAGTTAAGAAGAAGCCATGAACAAGTAGCCAACGCTTGATCTCCTAACAGGTGTTCGATAAACATTGATGCATTATGATATACATAGCAAATATATTAGTGATAGCCACTTCCTAAAAAATTAAGATTTTTAAAAGTTTCCTATAATGTTTATATTTAAATGCGTTTTAGTTTTGTTTTGTTTTTCAAATCAGAGCAAATAGAGTAGTCTTCATCAATAGCCTCGTCCTGTCCATTAAACCCGGCCAGCCATTCAGTTTTTCATGCCAACAGACTTCGCCAGGGTGGCAGTTACTGGGGGTCCCTGATTCATGCTGCTTACCTTCTACTGCCAATGGTCCTTACAATCCGACCATCATGCCCTCTCCGTGTGTGCAAATTTGGGGAACCAAAGGAAATAAAGCTTGTAAATAAGCACTAAATTTTACCAGCCCACAATTTGTTTTTGCTCCCCAAAGGTACACAGATAGTAAATTTTGTGAGATCAAAACAGTATTTAGTATTTATCCAGCATAATCATTTGTCTTAAGCAAACATGTAAGGGGCTTCTTTTTGAGGCTGAATGAATAGGCAGTTAAAAGTAAAAAATTCCATCTCTCTAGACCCCAACATGCTCAAATTCACTTGAAGAGAAACACTTTTAATGCTGAATTTATTTTAAGATGAAATTGCCACCTAAAAACAGACCATTTATCAAAGAGGCATATTGCTGGCCGGGCACAGTGGCTCACACCTCTAATCCTAGCACTCTGGGAGGCCGATGCGGGAGGATCGCTTGAGCTCAGGAGGTCGAGACCAGACTGAGCAAGAGCAAGACCCTGTCTCTACTAAAAATAGAAAACAATTAGCCAGGCGTGGTGGTGCATGCTTGTAGTCTCAGCTACATGGGAGGCTGAGGCAGGAGGATTGCTTGAGTCCAGGAGTTTGAGGTTGCTGTGAGCTAGGCTGACGCCACTGCACTCTAGCCCAGGCAACAGAGTGAGACTCTGTCTCAAAAAAAAAAAAAAAAAGGTATATTGGTAAATGAGCCCAGGCTTGCACAAGGAAATCTCAGACCCACTGTACAATAGCTGTGTAACCTTGGACAAATTACTCAATCTGTTCCTCTGTGCCTCAGTTTTCTCATCTGTGAAGTAGGGATAAAAAGAGCAAAATATCTGCCACACAGTAGGAGTTGAAAAGGATAGAATTTGCAGAAATAAGTCATTCCCTGTTGGCCTTCTAGGGAATGCTTCTCTGTGTCATAAGTCTAAGTTTCTTATCCTCAGGAGGGTCAGTCTCTCATTCGCCAACTGCAATGGTCACTGGCCATGATGTACTCTGGAACTCTGTATGAAGTGCTCTCTCATCCATAAATTCTTGGCACTTAGCGCCTCATTTCCAACTTTCTGCAAATAACTCTTCCATTCTTCACCTCCTGAATGGTAAAGACACAAATCCAAGCTATCAACCACTTTTTTAAATTATTATCTCTACAGTGTTTCCTTAATATTGATCCCTGACATTCTATATTCAGGAGGCAAAAAGAATTTTAAAACCAAACAACAAGCCATTTGTCATAGCTATATACTTGATTTACTTGCAATAAACAGAAATATAAGTAACAAAAATTAGATAAAACAGCAATTTAATTTCAATTTGACTTAGAAGAAATAAAAAGTTCTTTAAATACTTAAAAGGTAAGTAACATGATAAGTCTCATGCCTGTAATCCCAGCATTTTGGGAGGCCAAGGCAGGAGGATCACTTGAGGCCAGGAGTTGAAGACCAGCCTGGGCAACATGGCAAGACCCTATCTCTATTAAAAACAAGATAAAAAAAAAAAATTAGCTAGGCATTGTGGTGCACACCTGTAGTTCTAGCTACTAAGGAGGTTGAGGCAGGAGGATCACTCCAGCCCAGGAATTCAAGATTACAGTGAGCTATGATGATGCCACTGCACTCCAACCTGGCCAAGACAGAGAAAGACTCTGTCTCTAAAAAAAAAAACAAAAACAAAAACTAAGTAACATGAAACATGCTAAGTACCAGTGCATGGATATCAACGATAAACAGCATACACAACTGTAGGGAGGCAGGATAACACAGAGGTCTGAGTGGCTTAGAGCACAGCCCTGTGATTATGTGGGAGGTCATCAAACTCACTGGGCCTCAATGTGCTCTTTGGGGAAATGGGGCCAATAATAATACTTATCTTATAGAGATGTTGTGAACATGAAACATAAGTGACACCTAAAGTAGTAACCACAATACCTGACC
>RJWJ010025946.1:0-23302 GCA_004363605.1 Indri indri
TCCCTCCCTGCAGAGGCTACGTGGCATGTAACCCTTGTGACCAATGAAGTCTCTCTTGAAGATTCGTGCTTGGTACTATTAAGTTAATTTACAGTTCGAAGTTAGTTACGGTGGTAACTTCTATATTCATGCAGAATTCTTCCCTGAATAGAATAATTCAGGGTAGCCTTCGAAGACACGCTCTGAATCCTTATTGTGATATTCATCTGGAATGAGAATGGCTGATCCGAATAACTTTGTTCAGAGGTGTTGATTATGGACTGAAGTTTTGTATTTTTATGTAAATCCCACGCAAGCCCTTTCTCTAATGTATTTGACATTAACATAGCTGGATAATTTTGAGATGCCGGTGATTATATTTTAAATGCACAAAACAAGTAGGTATTTTTCACCAACAGAAAGATTGGAATGTGTTGTAAACATTACAGAAAGGGCAGCATTCTAGTTCGGCTCTCCTGCTACGGATTTATTTTCTCTGAACCCTAGATCTAAGCTTCGTAACGGTGTACTCACACGTCTACCTTGTCTGTCACCTCAGGCCATACTCAGTATTTCCTCACTTAAAATCCATAAAGGTCTGGATGATCACATCTCTGCACGTGGCGGCCCTTTGGGCATCCCTTTGATTTCTTTTGAGTCAGGAGATGTTAGAAATGGAAAAGGCCAGAGATCCATATAATTCAGCAGTGCCCAAACTCTTTTTTGTTGACTGTGTCCAAGTCAAAATACCTGAGGATCTTTAAAAAAACATGTAGATCTTACAACTCCCCCGCGCCCCACGATTCTTATTTAGAAGGACAAGGTCTGGTCCTGGAATCTGTATTTTAAAGCTGGATTTGGGAGCAGATTGCCTCTAGGTCAACACTCTGATTTTATAGGCAGTAAACTGAGATCCACAGAAGGCAGATACACAGCTAGCTACTGACGGAACACGTGCATCTCCAGTCTTTTTCATCCTGACTTCATCAGCAGTCTTTGATTATGACGACGATGTCGTGATCGATAACAATTCTGTCTGCAACTACCACTCAACAGGCACGCCTACTTTGTCCCTCTTTGTACTGCCCTGAATGCCTCATACACATCGTCGTCTTTCGTCCTCTCCAGAACGCTGATGAGCTAGGCCTTCTCTGCTTCCCAGAATGACCAGGCCTCGCGGTGCCGCCTCACATAGCCAAGTGCCTTTAATGACATTTCTGTGCATTTTCCGAGGAGAATGTGAGCGACTGAGTCAGGAAGCTGTTCATACTTCCCACTGGGAACCAGACCTGGAGGGCGGCAGTGCCCGTGATTTGAAGCAAGAATATAACAGACCTAAACAGGAGGGGATAAGGCATTTTTGAGAGTTTAAGCTAATGGTTGTTCGTAAGTCTCCTTTGTTCTGAGGCTCCCAGAATTGATTATTGTTACTGTGTTTTAATCAGAAGGTGAAACTTTCTTGGGTCCTCTCCTGAGGGGGCAGGCGTGGGGTTGGGGGAAGAGTGAATTCTCAGTGGTAAAATAATTTCCAGATCCAATCGAAACAACTCCCCCACCCCCAAAATTCACAACACTTAATAGGGGGATGGGTTACACAGTGGTAAAAATGGAACCTGAAAATCCCCAAAGTATTAATATTTTCCTGATCAGCTTTCTGGGAGACCCAGAATTCTCTAAGCCGGTTTTTCTAACACGGTATCTAAAGAAGGTTTTGGGATAGCTTTTCCTTTGTGAGTGTGAATAAGGAGATATGCGTGTTTATGGGGAAAGAGAACATGGCTATATGTGTGTGCATGTGTGTGTATGTGTGTGTATGCAAAACTGAACCTTCTCAAAGGTCTTCCCTTCTCTCAGGGACTCAGGCAGTGACTCTTCCCAGCAGGAGAGCAAGCAATCAGGTCCTCCAGGATTTCAGAGCTCTGGGCGTCAGGCTACCCTCTCTCAGCTTGGCTGATTTCCAGTGTCTTCAAGTAACTCATTCTCGGTTTACTTGATTGTCTCCAATTCTCAAGACGTTTTTCCCCTTTAAGTTAGTTATATTTGGTCTTATTATCAAAGTAATACATTTTTTAATGTAGACTTTATTTTTTAGGGAAGTTTTAGGTTCACAGAAAAATTGAGCAGAAAGTACGGAGTTCCCACAAACTCCTCCCCCCACCACAGCCAGACTCCCCAGTTATCAACATCCCACATCAGAGTGGTCTGTTTGTTATAATCAATGAACCTTCATTGACACATCATTATCGCCCAGAGTCCATAGGTTATATTAGGGTTCATTCTTGGTGTAGAAAAAGTGTAAAGTAATACACTCTTGGTGTAGAAAGTTTTTATTGTAAAAACTTTGAAATATTTAAAAACTGAAGATATTAAGAGCACCTATAATACCACACCTAAATTTAACTACTGGTGACATTTTGGTTATATACATCACTCATCTGTGCATGTATATGTGTGTTTGTGTGTGTGTATGTTCTTTTTCCTTATCAAAATAAGATCACATTGAGAATCCCATTCTTCCATTAACGTTAGATCTTGAATATCTTTTGACATTGTTAAATATTCTAACAAATGATTTTTCATGACTGCATAGTTCTACATTGAATACTCGGTCATGTTATTTCTACTCATAAATTATCATACACATTGGTGGCACGAACCTCTTATGTGCATGTTCTCCTCTCTTAGGACAAATTCCTAGAGGTGGAATTGTGATGTCAAAGGGCATTATACTGTCATACTCTCTTTACAAGGAGCCAGCTGGTCTCCAGAAAGGGTCCACCTATGTGCAGAGAATGAAAGCGCTCCTTTACCCACAAACTTACCCAAACTAGATCTTTTAATTAAAAAACATATATATACATATCCATTATAAAAGCAATTTTAAAACATGCTATCTTAATTATAATAAACTAAGGGAAAGAACTCTTTTAACTACATGGCCCCAAATATCTAGTAATTTAAATGAACCCACTTAATAAGCACCTTCTTACACTGTCCTAATTGTTGGGGCCGTTCCATGGGTGAATAAGTCATTCTCTATCCTCAAGAATTTCATTAATTAGCGTGGAGATAGATGAATATGAAACTAAGTTACGTGATGTGCTAAATTCTTTGTATATGGTTGGTGCTCAATAACTATTTTTTGAATGTGTGTCTAGATGAAAGGGAGCAGCGGGCAGTGGGATTGCCAAGGGGAAAGTCATTAATTTTTCCTGGGGGTGGTCAGGAGAGGCTTCCCAGTGGATGTGACTTGCCATGTGTTCGTTCTCCAGCTATTTGTAAGCATTGCATGGTCTTCTGGGCACTGGATACGGTGGTGGCCAAGGCCACCAGAGCCCTTGACCTCATGGAGCTTCCATGCTACAGGGGGAAGACAGACAAGCCAGAAAACAAAAACAGCAGCCTGCAGTGTCAGGTAGTAGCAGTGATGTGAAGAAAATAAGGCAAGTGAAGAGGATGGATAGATGCTGTGTTGGGGTGGGGTCTCTTCCATCTGACTTAGGAGATAAGTAGGGTTTTGTCAGGCTGAGAGGAGAAAAGTATCTGGGGAGGCATAAGAGCCTGGACAAAGTCACAAATGGCCTTTGTGATCCAGGAAACTGTGGAAGTCACGGCATGACACAGAACAGTGGTAGGACAAAGAGAAACTTGATTTGATCACTGGCCCAAGATGCCTCCCGCAGGGCTTTGAACAAGGCAGGTACGAGGAAATATGTCATACGGTTGTTCTATATGTTCCCATTGTGGCTTCTCTCCCCCAGCCCCCATCTGTAGTTCTAAAAGCCCAGCAGATCAGCGACATGTTTCAGACCTTCAGAAAAGCGAGGCAGACGTGAGTTCAGTGGCAGAGTTGTTAGAGAAAATACAAGGTGTCCAGTGAAATTTGACTTTCAGACAGACGTGCAATAATTTTTTAGTGTAAGTACGTCTCAAATGTTGCATGTTAATCTGAAAATCAAACTTAACTGGATGTTCTGTGTTTTTATTTGCTAAATCTGGTAAAACTCATCAGGAAGATTACAATGCCAGAACCAGATGCCTGTGTCATCTTGCAGGGACTCTGAGATTAATCAAGAGAACGTTGGAGAAAAACAATAGTCTTGTTTTAGTTTTATTTCTCCCAGGACTAATGAAATTAGTTGCTAGTTTCTTTCTTCTGAGGAACCAAGATGTTGCCTGGTAGTGAGTATTTAACTAGCATAGAAACGCACCACTGCACGTTAGATGGCTTCCGTCAGGGAAGGGCCCTCATCAAGGTCTCACGTTGGGAGGGGGCGGGGCGCAAACTGGCTCCTTTGGGATTTAAGGCGGGTGACGAGGGATTGGTACAGTGACTGTGTGTTCAGTTGGCCCAGGACAGTCCTAATTTACAGCCGTTATTCTAGAGTAATCATGAATAACACCACGTTCACTCTCAAAAGTATTCTGGTTTTCAATGATAAATGACATGACCACTCAGTGATACGGCCAGGGAACCCCAAGAACTGGCCTGTCGTTTTTACGGACTGGGGTTGCCACATGACCTCCTGGGCTTGCCTTTCTTCATCTGTGAATGAGGGGGCATTGAGCAAAAACACTCTGAGCGCTCTTCCTGGCTTTAGTTGTCCAGATCATTTCTTTCTAGTTTTAGTAGAGATGAGATCTCACCCTTATTCAGGCTGGTCTCGAACTCCTGGCCTCGAGTGATCCTCCTACCTCGGCCTCCCAGAGTGCTAGGATTACAGGCGTGAGCCACCATGCCCGGCATCTTCCTGGCTTTGAGACTCTAATTTTGTGTATGTCTCTGGGCAGAGCTAATAGTAGGAGGGCTATTCTCAGTTTGAGAGTGACGTGTATTCATTTTCCGTATGTGCTGTGTTTGCTCATTCTCGCAGGGTTAGGTTGGTTTCCAAAAATCTTTGAAAAGTGAAAACTTAAAACTTTTGCTTTGTCCTTGGGATATGAAGACCAAATGCTAGATAATGCCTGAAATATAATTTCAGTGAATAAAGAATTACAATGACCAAGTATGATATTGGCTAATTTGAGCTCAATTGTATAAGCAACTTTAGTGATTTTTAAAAAAGTAATTGCACAGTTGATACCAGAATATAACAAAATTTCTACCTTTTTACCCCTCTCAGATCTACAGTGCTCCCTCAAACAAGTTTTATGTGACTCTTTCCAGACCTGGTAAAAATAAGCTGTATTTGCATCCATTTACATACATTAACATACAGTTTTAAAAATGAAGAATATCCATCTAAAATTTTATAGTACATTGCTATTAACAATTTTCAGCTACACTTTCCTTTCATTAAAAATAGATCTATCTCATTCTTTTGTTTTTTGTTTTTTTTTTAGTTGTATGGTACTTCATAGTATGGGTACATCAAAATATATTGAAATAATCCCTTATTGATGGACATTAAGGCTATTTCCAATTATTTGCTATAATAAATAATGCCAAAATGAGGATTCGTAGATGAACACGCATCATGTGTATATGTATATTTATGTAGGGTACCTTTCTAGAAAATGGAATAATTCATTTTAATAACTATTGCTACATAGTTATTTTAAAAGGCTCTTCCAATTTGCATGCCAAATTGAGGTCATGTTCTTGAAACTTGAAAGGAAATTTTACATGGAGGCAAGGATTCAAGGTGTTGATTTGTACTAAAATTTAGCTCTAAGTAGCCTTTTTTTTGGCAGTGATTCCTTGATCTGTGCAATTGGATCAAACCTAGACCAAATTAAATCTTGCTTATGTAGAAACTTGGTCTCTGTGACCTTGCGTTTATCCAGGGCCTGATTTCTTGGTGTAGGCTGCAGTCCATCTATGAATGACCCTGATGGGCGAACACTTTTATCCCTCCATCTATAGAAGTTGAATTAGGCTTACTGGGATTAACTGGGACTGAAGGACTTGTTCATCTACTTTAATTATCCTTCCAATGAGAGCTTTTTCCCAGACTGGATTTTGGATCACAAGAAGAATGAGGGCCGAAGGGAGTGATTGAACAGCTCAGTTAAAGATCTTATAGAAAAGGCGCTCAGAAGGGAAAGCTCTAGTGTAATGTAGTAGATAAGATTTTATTTTATTTTTTTAAAGGGGAGGCCATATATATATTTGTTTTTAAATGCATTTTGTAAACTTTGAGTGATTTGGCTCATCTGTGAAATTATTTTTCTGAGGAATCACATTAAAAGACAGAAAGAAAAAAATGAGTGGTTTTTCTTGCTCTAAAACAAATCAGACTGTTCTGTACTGAAACTTGCACCCATAAAGCCAAAGTTAACAAAAGGATGAAAGCTGGGAAAATTGAGGGAATTGGAGAGCTGAAGACAAAGGCTGGACAAAATGGCCATCGTGCCATCACTGTGTTCTCTGCTGCCCTCTAGTGGTCCCGTGAGGGTGTCGGGTGTAAAACTGTCTCAAGGTCACCCTAACATAGCTAAATTGTAGAAGGGAGGAGGGTGGCATTAGATGTAGCCCTTAAAGCAGCCCATCTAGGCAATAGCCTGTCTAGCGATGACGGAACGAATGTTCTCTCACAGAAACCAGACAACAGTCAAGCTTATGCTGCAATGGGGCCACATAATAGTAGAGAAGAAAGATTATGGGAAACAGGCCACTTTTCCCACTTAATTCAGTGCAATTCATATGTATCAGCACTGACTGTGCCAGATTCTGTGTGCAGCTTTGGAGATACAGTGAGGAATTAAACATGACCCCCATCTTTGGGAAGATCCCAATGTTGAAGGCACGGCACAAATGAACAAGTTATGTTGGGAAGAGCCATGTAAGAGGCATTTGACAAGACATTTGTTCTTGATAGTAATTCTCAAGTCAAAATGAGATTACTCGTGGAGCATTTTCATTTGTTCAAAATTGGGAAAACATTTCCTTGTTCTGGATAGAGGTGACGGTCCAGGGAATGAGTAAAGTTTTCTTTCTTCTCTCTCTTTTGTAAAACACTGAATTTGGGTTGCTGAGATGGCACAACTGTGACAGCTCAAAGTCTCAGTCCTGGTTTGAAGATGAAAGCCAAATCATGTACTTGAGTTCTTTATGCCTCTGCAAAATAAATTCCTCTGTGAACTACAGGGAAATAAAAGGCTCTACTGAGGGAGACTGTTGCAAGTGAATGGCAGCAGAGTCAAAGATGGCCACCGCCCCCCGCCTGTGCAGAGCTGTGCCTGATGCTCCCGGGCTCCTCCCTATCACCAATCTTCAGGAACCCTCTTTATTTAGGGACATGTGGCCTTTGCTGCAGAATCCTCTCTCTCGGTTCTTTTGCTAGCAGCTTCTGGATTGCATTTAGTAAGAACTAATCTTCCACTCTTTGCACTAACCAAGAAGCAAGAGAGAGCCTGAGGAAGAGGACAAGATTAAAGGGGTAGTAAGTTCCTGTCCCAGAATCCAGAGAGACACTAATGTTAGATGCGTGTGTGTGGACTTAGGGAAGCCACTCTTACCTTAGTCTGGAATTTATTAATATGGCCAAGGAGTATATGTCTCTAGCATCCATTTCCTGTCTTCTGCATTTACATTGGGTTTTTAGGAGTTTTCTATTCCTCCTTACTCTCTGTCCTTGAGCATTCAGAGTTCAAACTACCCCTGACATGTAAACCATGGCTGGCCTGAGGATGTCAGACTCTTGAGTTTTCCTTATTTGGGGAGGGACATAACACCTGGGCTGGATTAATCAAGACAAATGGGACCCCCTTCTTGGGTCTTTTATTGAAGCTATAGGGGAAAAGCATTCTTCTTCTTCTGGGGTAGTCAAGTAAATGGGGCATAACCCTGGAGCTGCTGACATCTTTCCATTGTGTGGGGAGAAGTTATCTAAGAGTGCAACCAGCCTAGAGGAAAGAAGAGAAATTGATACTCGGGTCCTAATATTGGTTGAACTTCTAGATACAGCCAGCTTTGAAGCCTCATGTATCTTTCCATGAACTTTTCAGTTACGTGAACTGAAAGTTGATCTCAAACGTTGGTTCGCATCGAGTCACCTGAAGGGCTTGTTAAAATACAGACTGCTGTGCCCCACCCGCACATAGGTCTAAGGTGGGGCCTAAGAAATTGCATTTCAGATGATTTTCCAAGAGATGCTGGTGTTCCTGGTATGGGAACCACACTTTGAAAACCAGTGGCTTATAAATCTTCTCTAGTTTCTTTACTTATGACCCAAACTGTCCTGACTATTAACTGGAAGATCTTTTCTAAATGGGAAAGAATTTTATTCTTAGAAGAATTAATAGAATGAGATCAAAGAATGTGTTTGGTACCTAGTCAAAAAGTACTTGAAAAAATGACATGGCCATACTTCATGACTCGTGGGACCAATCTGACACTTTCTTTAGGTGGTTTTCCACTGTTTCTACTCACATCTGATCCCTTTTTATGGCTAGAGGCGAGGCCAATGGAGAATATGACAAATGAGCAAAAACAGCAGGGCTAATACATGTTTTGTCAAAGACTTAAAATGCATGCATTGAGAAAATGCACATTTTTTCACTCTGATCCAGTCTGTCAACAAAATGCTTTTCATGAGAAACATCAAAGCCATTTCATCTGCAAATTTCATTTTTTTCGAATCCCTTAAATCTACACTGTTGACAAAAATTTCTGTCAAGTGCCTCAAACCATTGTATTAACAAATTTCGTTTTGTCAATCATGATTTAGCCTGCTTGCGAATGCATTTTGTAATATTCTACTCCATCCTGCAGGAAGAATACCAGTCAATGCCTCAATCTTAATACTGAAAGCGAGTGAAGAGGGAAAGTAAAAGTGGTGTCGGAGCCTACTCATTTAGCCTACTCATTTAGCACGTTGATCGGATGTCCCTGTGCATTTTAACTAAATCCAGCTCACCTGAAGCCTTCCTTGGGTAATACAAGCCACAGAGAAGGTAAAGATATTACAGTTGGTGAAATCACACAGTGCTATTCATGCTTTCCTGTTTGGTGTCTTATCTGCTAGTCACAGCCTTTCTGTCTTTACTTCCAAGACTTCTCACTGTGGCTGGTCCTGATGGCTCATATCACTATTCACAGCTCTCCCTAATTGCAAATTCAGGAGGATGGCGTGTAGATTCCAGTGTCTTCTGATTCCAATGTGTCTTCACTCCAATTATCATGCCATTAAAGTGAAGGATGGTCACTGATATTTTCCAGAGATGCTGTGAGAGCATCTGGCTGTTTCTGCTTAGGAGCGAGCTATGGTAGGTGATCTCAAGCTTGAGTTGTCTGTTTTCTGCTTTGCTTATCCCTAAATTCTTGGTGATGGGATGACAAGAAGGGGAGAAGATGTTGCTGAATTTCCTGCTAGTCTCTGACATGTTAGATTGCTATGTTTTCTTAGGCACTTCGAAACAAGAAAGTCATAAACTGAAGCCATCAATCTAAATTATGGTTGATCCTCCTATGCGCAATAGGCAGATGCCAGTGGAACCTGTAAGGGATTAGACATCTTCTTGCACTGCAGAGCAGAAGGGGACTCTGGGTTAAATATTGAGCAATCTGAATTTGAGTCTTGACTCTACCTCATAACAGCTACCTGAACTTGAGAAGTCACAAGTCACATCTCTGTGCCTGGACATCTCCTTATCTGCACAGTGGCACTGAGAGAACCACTTGCCCTGTAGACTTTCTAAGCCCCTGGGAAGATCAAAGGAGAGGATTTTATAAGCCAAAATTCAAGGTGATTGTCAAGTGCTAGATAAATATGAGGCTATATTGGATATTGTTTCAGAAATGCTTCTTTCATTTTCATTTTCTTAGAGGAGGCACTAGATTCCTCTATGTGCTACAAGACAGTGGCACAGTGGCAATGCACATCTCTTTGACGTTGACCTTCCACATAGCCTGAAAACCCACTCTCAGGTGGTCTTTGGAGTCTGGCATGTGAAGAAGAGAGGACCACGCATAAAGTGCATTGGTAAATATTGCTATGCTGATGTGTATGTGCACACCACATTGGTTTCTTGTATGATCATTACTGGAAACAAAGATGGATTGGTTCTGATGCAGGAATAGTTAAGGCCTGAAACCCAGAAGCCTGGCCTTGAAGAGCAGGTGGCAGAGGGCACCAGGCAGGTGGAACAGAAGACGACCCTGGGTGTCTGAGGAGGTAGGAGGCTGCACCAAGTCCTAATATTTTCTCTTCTACAATTTTGCTTTCATCCAATCCCACACTAAGGAAGAATCATCTTATATCTGAGACACTTTGGACCCCAGACTATGCCTGGGAACAGTGGTCATTACAAAAATTCCCTGGTGGCCAAGTTTGAGTGGCTGTGACTTTCACCAATGGGACCTGTGTCCAGAATTTTGGCAAGCCTCCTGAAGTCTGCATGTTCTTGTACATTCCTTCTTGATCTTTTTAAGATCTCCTCAAAGTTCTCTTCTCCAAGCAAAACTACCTCAGTTCGGGCTCTCACACTTCCCAAACCCTTCATCCTCGCCATGGCCACCCAAATCCATGCTTCTTTCACATGGCAAGTCATGTGTAGCTAATAATAGACTTCCTGGTGTTCTAGACCGCAGATTTTCTGTCTACAGCAAGGGAATCAGTACACAGTTGGGGAGAAACAAATCAATTATAATAAGTGACAAACAAACAAACTCTCCTTTTCCTCAGAAGCCAGTGCTAGTGGAGTGAGTTACACAGACCAGGGATTTCAGGGCTGCTGGTTTCTAGGGAATCGTTTTCAGGATGGATGTCCACAGTCATTAGGAGGAAAAGGGCTGGGGCCACCCAGGGGTAGAGAGACAAGCCAAGTGGTAGCTTCTGGCTGCAGGTTCTGCACAGTCCATTGAACATAATTGGTTCTTTCCCAGGAAACATTTGCACTAGGCTTTGGCTTCTAGGAGCAGAGATAGGCCCACAACATAAAAGTACTATTAATTATGTTGGGTAGTATGACAATCAGGACTTTTTAATTGCAAATGATTGATCATACAGCCCAGAAAACTCACCAAAATTCACTCCATTTGGGAAGCTTGGGCCACATGCTCACCCCTAATGCAGTGACTGTGTAAGGAGGACTCAGAGCATTCATTGGCTTAGGCTTGTGTTGTATGTTCCGCCCGTCAGGGCCTAAGATGACTGAAGTGGGACAGGTTGGAGATTCAGCTGAAAATCAGAAGTATTAGCAGAAAAGAGGTGTCTATTAGTCATGGCTCAGTGGCAGAACACACAAATTGCTGTTTTAAGCTGATAACAATTTATTACAGGATAGTCAATGCTTAGAAGATGTTTGGAAGATCTAGGATTCAGCTTCAGAAATGACTTTCAGAAGGATAATACAGAATTGGTCCATGTAGGGAATGACCCCTCTATTATACTCAGGACGCTGGAGAATTGAGAAGCTGCCCTACCAAGTTCTGGCTCCCGTTTATAACTCCTTATTGATCCAGGGATCAGGAAGCCACCATCGGAACCGTTGGCTCCAGAGCCATGCCACACCTGCTGAATCCACGCTGGGAAAAAATGGCGCCCTCCATCCTGCCTCACTATATCCGCAGAACTGCTCAGTCCCTTCCCTGGAAGTCTGGTAACCCTACCTTAGAAAAATCAAATATTTTTGTGGCAACATTAGCCAGCAGAAGCAGCAGCAGTGTGGTCGTCTCTGCCTCACTGCCTTCTTCCAGATCTTGTGCATCTAATTGGCCAAAGCTAAATGACATCTTGAAACTTGGGGAGTCTGAGAAGCAGAGTATTTAGCTTTATAGCTTCTGTAGCCAGTAGAAGACAGGTGAAATGGAAGTTGAGTGGTCATTTTCATAACTACCACGGAGGGCCAACCAGGAATGTCTACTCTAGCTAAGATTTAAAGTGCACACAAAGCCTCTCATAGGCAATCCTCTCTGCTAAACACTTTCTCCAGATGGACCCATCTTGCTGGAGCAAAGCTGCAGAGACCCATGGAGGGACAGACACACTGCGTTACAGAGAGTTACTCATGAACCTTGGATGCTCAGCAAGGGGTCTGATGTGTGCACCTCGCTGGAGAATAAACCCAAGAACATCAAGTTCAAGTAATGCTGGCCAGAGGGAAAGTAGCAAGCCATGGAGTAGAGAGCAGGCTAAAAAGGAGGAAGCACTCCGGACTGCCTTGACCGTATACCCATGGCTGTTCCTGGCTCTGGTGGCCCAACCTAAGGTCATCGCTGTGTGTATTTAGAGTTCATGATCCCTCATTTGAACAAGGCTTATTGCTAGTGTTATGATAGTATTACTTGCATGCGTATCATGGCCAGGCACCATTCTATGCCCTTGATAGATATAATCCCATGTAAGTCACACTGCAATCCTGTTAGACAGGGACCATTATTCATTCATTTATTCAACAAATACTTGGTGAATGCCCACCATGTAGTAGACTCAAGTCTGGGGTGCTGAGGTTATAGCCATAAACAAAGCAGACAAGGATCCCTCCCCTTACGTTTCTTACATCCTAATAGTAACTATTATTATTCCCATTTGATGGGGGAGGAACTTGAGGCATGGCAGAATTGAGTCACTCACTCAAGGTCATTTGGCCAGCAACTGGTGTATTTGAACCTTGGCAGTCTGGCTCTGGAGTCTGTTTTCTCCATCACCTGTTAACATTTCCATGCCCTCATGGCTGCCCTGAGCAGGACCAGATCTCCATTTCACTGATGGGTAAATTGAGGCTCAGAGGCTGTTAGTTCATGTGGCCAGGCTCATGGCAATAGCAAGGAGCAAAGCTGGAGCCCTGTCACATCTGTGACAGAGCCATGGTGAAGTCTTTTCATGGGAACATTCTGCCTCCAGGGCTTAGCACATTATTATCCCCCTTAGTTCGTTGTTACTCCCCTTCCCTGTAGCGTTTCTAGTAATGATAATGATGATGTTGCTCAGGGCTGACATTCAAGGGCTAACTATGTGCCAGGCTCTGAGCTAATTGCTTTGCATGGTTATCTCATTTAATCTTTACTACTTTGTGAAGTACGTACAATTATTATCCCCATATCACAGGTGAGAAAAGTGACTCAGAGTGTAATTTTCCCAAGGTCACACAGCTAGAACATAAAGGTGCCATGGTTTAAACCAGCTTCCCAGCCCAAAGCCATGTGAAATTGCTCTTGCCTTAATAAACCTCTGTCTTTCCCTCAGACTCAGAGGGAGAGCTTTAGGGGTTGGCAAAGAAAAACCACTTTTGTTAATGCAAGAAGCATCTCATTTTAATCTGTGTTGTCACAAAACAAGTTCAGAATCACGGTTAAGACTGACCATTTTGCCAAAGCCACATTGGAGAAGTACTCATGCTTCCACATGAGCCAAGACCAGTTGATACCGAAAGAAAAAAAAGAATCATACGCCTGATTTCCTTTGGCATCCAACCCTCCCTGCCCCTTGCTATTCTAGTTGAAGCCAACTCTTGGCTTGACTCATGTCTCTGCTTTTTTGCAGTCATATTTCCAAAGGATCTATTTTTATTGCAGCAATAATTTACATAATAAGTTAAATAATTGGGCAATTGCCTTTTGCACGAAAGGAGAAAAGCCATGTATTACTTAAATTTTAAAGTTTCATGTCAATCTCAGGAGCTTTTCCAGTGGGGTAACCTCCAGAGGCCAGGCCCCTCATCCTGAGAACTGTTAGAAATACATAATGATATGAGCAAGACTTCTCAATCTGGGCACTTCTTGACATGTTTGGGCCAGATAATTTTTAGTTGTGGGCGTTGTTCTGTGTAATATAAGATATGTATCATCACCCTGGGCCTCTTCCCAATAAATACCAGTATTGGCCCCCTAGTTGTGACAAACAAAAATGTATAGAGACATTGCCAGATATCCCCGAGGGCTTGTGATGGGGTGGGCAAAATCACCCCTACTTGAGAACCACTGGAGAAGAGCATACAATTAGAAGTTGCAAAGACTTGCATTCTGAGCACAACAGCTTACATCAGACATTCAAGAGCAATCTTGTGAGCCCCATGCAGCATCGCAAAAACTAGCAGTCTTGGCTCCCAGAGCATGGGTCTTGCCCACTAGTAAATAGAATCTGTGATGTTCTCCTTCTCAGGCAAGTCTAGTGCTTAGATCCAAGTAATGGTTTGAGGGGGCTTTGGGAAGGCCCTTTGGGTTCCAATATTTCTTTCTTATTGATGCTAGAAATTCATATTTCTGTGGGGAGCTACATTTGAATAATGTGTGCTGCACGAAGGCAATGAACCCAGTAGGAGTTGAGACTGGTAAAATGACAATGGAGACAGAACCCAAGTCCCACAGGGAGGACTTAGTGGCTATATTCTTTTTTGTCCTCTGCCATAATCCTGTGCCTTTCCTTGTCTTGAAGATGCTTACAATATTGGGCTTTGGAAAGACTAAATATTTCAAATACTTTTTTCCTGCAAATATCTGTTGCATACCAACTATGGTGGGCTGAATAGTGGCCTTTGAAAGATGCCCACTTCCTAATCCCTGGAACTTGTGAATATGTCACTTTCCATGGTAAAGGAGAGTTTGTAGATGTGATTAAGTTAAATACGTGCGATAGGGAGCTTGTCCTGGATTGTTTAGATGGGTTGAACGTGATCACAAAGGGTCCTTGCAAGAGGGAGGCAGGGAAGTCAAAGTTAAATGTGGCAACAGAAGCTGAAGGTTGGAGTGAGCTGAGGAAGGGGGCACCAGCCCAGGAATGCAGGTGGCCTCTGGAAGCTGACAAAGGCAAGGAAACAGATTCTCCCCTCAGAACCTGCATTAGGAGCTAGCCCTGCCAGCAGCTTGACCTTAGCCCAGTGAGACTTACTTTGCATTTCTGACTTGCAGAACTGTAAGATGATAAGCTTGTTATAAACTAAATAAGCCAATCTAGTTTGGGTGTGGCCACTATATAGGTTGGGATTCATCTGGTTGTGATAGAAAAGCTAACACAGATTATCTCCAGGTATGCCCATATCAAGGAGTTCAGATGGTATCATCAAATCAATCTCTCTCTTTGTCTCTCTCGCTATTATTCCTGCCTCACCAGTTCTAATTCTCTGTGTTCTGATTCTCTCTGTGTCAGTTTTGTTCTCTCTTCACAAGGGGAAGATGGCTTCCAGCAATTCTAGAAAAAAATAAGTCCAGCTCATCCAGTGGCAAGAATGATTTCCTCTTCCAGGATTTACAGGACAATTGTGGGAAGCATTCTGGTTGGATGACTTGGGTCACATGTTTATCCCTGGACCAATCATTGGGACAAAGAGAATTGTGTAGTGTGATTGGTTAATAGTAGGGCATATATCAACCTCCAGGTGCAAGGGCCAGGTCAAGGTGATTGGCTGCCCCCGGAGAACCACAGGGAGTACAGGATGAGTAATTATTCAAATGAAGTGGAGAATTAAGTAGAACAATGAAGAACAGCATGCAGGATAGATCAACTATTGACATAATTATCAAAGTCAGGGAAGGTTTTACATACAGATTATAAGAAAAGTTTTAAGTAAACGGTTAAAGAAGTCCACCATGATCACTCCTCCTGCTCCCCTTTTCTTTAAAAGCATGGCTATATCCCATTTTCTATCTCCACATCTAAAGAAAGAAGCCATTGCTGAAAAGGTCAGAGCTACCTTGGCTCTCCATTTTGCTACTCATACTATTATATTTTGGGCTAAGAACTTCTAAGACTCAACTCCTGGGAAAAGCTCTTAGGGCCTTCTTTGCAAAGACTAACTCCAGTGGATGTAATTAATCATTGCAACTATTTAATTTTCTTGTGGAGAATGTCAGACTTTCCTAAAGAAGTAGAGCTCCTGAGTTCTGGCAGCATTTCATACCTAGAATTAGCTCTCTGCCCCTTTTTGCCCTGGCCCCTATCTTTTCTGTAAATTAATACAGCTTATTGGGTTCCTATGGAGCTGACCATGAGAGCCATCGAGTGGATTTTCTTCTACTGTGGTGCTGGATTAGGATCATGCCTGTGAGAACCTGCTGATTATCTAAAAGTGGCTCAAAGCGTGCGTCCGACTCCATTAATCTTTCCTAATTTGTATCAGCCTGACATTCGGATTCAAGGCTTTTCTCCTTGCCTTGGTATTTAAATGCCGTGTGGTTAAGATCGCCCCCCCCTCAGCCCCTGCAGTGCATGTGTTCCTGCTGCCGTGGATGTGTGTGTGTAGCAGGGCATGTGGATAGTCTTCTGGCTAGGTTAGGAAGCTGCAGCCCTTGCTCCCGGCCTTTGGAAAACAGACATTCTGAACTGGAAACAGGGCGGGAATGTGGAGAAGGTGCAGCTGAGAAGCTCCAGGCATCGTGATTAACATGCTCTAATGTGCCTAGGCTGGGTTTCGGGAAAGGTCTGCTCATCTCCCAGGGGCACTTGTCCAGTGTTCCCCACGCATGTTCCACATTAGATCCACGGTGTGGAAGGAGCTAATTGGTGTTGTGCAGCAACACCACTCCTTAGCGATAAAAGATCTGGAGAACAATGTACTAAACAAAGGGACACGTGCTTCTTCCTTGCAGAACTTCTCAGAGCCTTTATTTTTGCTTATCTGCATTGGGGATCCCTATGAAGATAAAACATGCAACATTTCCCAAACTTATTTGACAACATAGTAGCTCTGCACTGCAGCTTCATTCGCTGATTTAACAGACATGTATTTGGTGCTTTCCACAGACCAGGCTCTCTGCTGGGCACAGGGAATGCCACTTGAGAAGAGTAGACTTAGCCTCACATATTTCGGGCTAGCATTTCAAGGAACCCTCTCTGGGAGATGTGGCCATAGCCCATTGTATTTGCCTAGAATAATAGGTTTCCATGGGTTTGTGCCTTAATCTTCTTATTCTCAAGAGCTGATTTATGGACTGAAATGAAACAGTTTGAAAGAGAGAATAGCAGATATTGTTTAGTGCCACAGAACACAACCATTAGAAGAGCCTTCTGTTCTATGGCCTTTTATATCCTTGTGGGATATTATAAGTGTGTACTTGTGATGGTTGCGGGTTCAGATAGCTGTACTTGGCTCTTTCACTTGGTTTTAAGCTCCTTGAAAGTTGGGATCATGGCCTATTTTCTTTTTTATTTTTCCTTCTTTGTTAGGAAGCCAACTCTGATTAGATAATTCTTGGATTTTTATAACCGGATGAGGAAAGGGCAAGAGGGAAGTTGGCTTAGGTATTACAGATCCTGGTAATCAAACACCTTGAAGTTACTCTACCCTCATCTCTGTCTCTGTCTCTCATACACACTTTCATGTGTACATACTGACACACATACACACACACAAATGTACACATACACACTCTTCTGCTTTTCTTTGTGCGTCACTTCATTTGCTACTCCTGAAGTTATTCTCCACCTACTGGAGGCTGTAGCCCCATCACAGCTGTGGGGCCATGGTCCTATATCTACCTGACCATGGAATAAAGAGACATCTGATCATGGTGTCCAGTGAGAAAGTCTCAGAGCAGGGCTCTGATCAGGTTGTGTTCATGTGCCCATTCCCGGCCATCCCTGGGAGCACAGGATGGAATCCACTGGGATGACCCACTGCGCAAGTCTGTGGCCCCAGTATATACTTTGTTACCCCAAACAAAGTACATGGTGGGTGGTCAAAACAACATCCCCTTCTGTTCCACACCTCTCAGGGGCATTGAGAAGATCAGAGAGGCACTCAGTAAATAGCTGCTGGATAAATGAAACAATGAGATGTAGAAATTGAATAGTACCAGAACGAGGGATTATTTATAATTCAATAATATATTTCTATCACCCTGTTACAGTCTTGGAAGATAGTAGGTGTTCAGCAAAAGTTTGCATAATAAGGGAAGGTCTCTGTTTTGGTTTAACATTATAGAAAGTTTTGTTGCATTTGTCTCATTTTCTTTGGAAGCCTCTGATCTTAAGATCTTTATGAAAGTTTGCATTTTCAAAATTGTTTGTGTGGTGAATTTTGGGGGGCTTCTGACAAGTTTCTGCTCCCCCCAGATTTCCCTCTTTTCATCCCTGAGTGCTGAAAGTGCCTTCTATTTCTCATTAGCCTCCTGGCTTTCTGGGTTTTTGATTCTTCACTTCTCGTCCTTATAAAGATAGCTGACCTTCACTTTATCACTCCCTTTAATGAGGTTCCACACAGAGATACAGGTCTGTGTGCACTCTCCTAATTGCAGCCCAGGAAACTTCATGTCATTTTATAGGCTGATGCAATGCACAGGTAGGGAGGGGCGGCTGGTGGCTGAATAGTGACCTTGGGCTGGAGAATTAGAGCTGAGGGTTTGTGGACTCCTCCTCTCTCTCCCTGTCTCCTGAAATACAGCTCCGTAGGATCTCAATTCTAATGGTTGTCTTATTAGGAAAGATGGAGCTGAACACCTGTGTGTAGGGGCTGTCTCAGCATATGGCCTATGTCTCTAGCACAGGAGCTGTTCTGCTTGCTTTTTGCTTTTTTTTTCTAAACCACAGAGAGGATTAGGCGAGATTGGAGCAGAGAGCAAAACTATAGCAGTCGTCCTCATAGTAGGTTAATATGTTTTTGCACATTCATGACACGCCAGGCATTGTATTAGGTTCTTTACAGTTAATAGCTCATTCAATCTTCAAATCAACTATTTGAGTGTCAATTGTTCCGATTTTACAGTTGGAGAAACTGAGGTTCACATAAGTTAGAGTTAAGTAATTTGCCTAACATCACAGAGTTTATAAAAGTCAGATCCAGATTTGAGTGAAAGCAGTTTGATTCCAGATCTCTTTTTCTTACTCCTTCTGCTTCCCAAACTCAACATGCACACTCTATTAAGGGCAAAGAGAGGATGCATTAATATCATGCCAATTAGTGTGTTTAACAGTACACTCCGGTGAAGGCAAGGCTGCAGAGCCCAGGAATGTGAGGGCTAGAAGGCTCCTTCATGCCCTGGCATGATGGGCTCAGTTTACAACAGAAGAAACCAAGGCTAAGAGAGAAAGTGGCCGATCTGGGGTCTTGACTCTCAGGACCCTGTGCTCTCTCCCTTCTCCAGGACCTTACCTGGTATGGTATAGTATGATACTAGGGTATGGTTTTATCATGCATATCACAACCACCTCCAGCGATTGGAGAAATTGCACATTCCGTGCCCCCGTCCCCAGATGTTGGAAGCATACATCCTCAACAAACTCCCCGGGAAATTCTCACGCTTCTCAAGTTTGCAAAAGATAGTTGTTAAGTTCTGCAGTTAGCATTTTGGGACACACACAGTATTACTCATCTGGAGGCAACCATGGCTTGGAGGAAATGGGACTGGATTTGAAAGTCCATGTGTGCAGTATGACTCATTTCCTTCTACAAGACTCAGTTTCTTCATCTGCAAAATGAGCCTCAGGTCCCCCTTATGCAGTAGATGTGATGACAGGAGGGAAGTGTGGTTTGCGAACTGGAGGGCAGCTCTGTGCAGAAGTTGGCAGTGGGTGTTGGCGTAGTGGAGGGGCTCGTATGGAATTTGTGTGGATCCCGGGTCTGCCCCGGGAGCCACGTGTACGTAGGAACATTACGATCCACGTGTTTACTTGTCATTCAGCTCTTCAGGGTGGAAGAAATCCCGAGGGCAGGCAGCGGTGAGTGCGGGGGTCAAGGAGTGGCTAATGGAATCTTTGGTGATTGTGTTGCCACCCGGCAGGCATCTCCACCATGGGTAGCCACCTGCTCTCTTCCTTGCCTGCCTTGGATGTCATTCTGTCTCCCTACATGTTACGCAGCTACCTCCCTTTCCATTCTGGAGTGGAAGTTTAGATCACAGAAGGGCAGGGCTGGCAGAGGCTCTCGAAATAATCCAGAGATAAAAAGTTCCTAATTTCTCCAGCGTTTCTCAAAGCCTGGTACGCAGACCACTGGTGGTACCTGCAATTCGTTTAAGAGATAAAAGAGAAATACACTATTTTTCATTGTAGTGGTTATGTGGTTGTGTGAATGCATATTAGAAAAGAATTTTAACTTTTTATTTACAGTGAAGATATAAGATTTCCTTTAACATATGTTTGTTAAAACCAATCATAATACAGGAGTTACATGCGAACATCGTGATGGAGACAGTGGACCATTGCGACGTGTGATGCAGCTTAATTCTCTTTATTTTACAGAAGAAGTAACTGGGGCCCAGAGAGAGGAGTGATTTGCCCAGAGGTACAAAGACCACACGTGGAGCTTGGACTAACACTGGGCTGGGGGTCCTCTTCCAGGGCTCTGCTCATCAGCTCGGTTAATGCCCACTCTGGACCTTAAGTCAAATGTGATTAGGAAAGTCAACCGAACCCCTCCAAAATGCTCTCTAAGGTCAGCTAAAGTGCATTTTGGAGCAAGATCTCTCTCTCTTTTCCATTTGATTATGTGTGTATGTGTGTGTGTTGGACATCCTTAGTGAGAAAAAAGCCAATGCCAGCTCCAGCTGGAATCCTGCAGCAGTAGCTTGAGGGATGGAGAGGCAGGCTGAGGGTTTGCCCACCAAGGCTGCTCTCTCTGCTGAACTCAGGGTGGAGGCCAGGGCCATGCCCACCTGTCCTTCGGAGCCCAGGGCTGTTGCAGAGGCATCTCAGGGGCCTCTGTGAGGCTGGGGTATGTGTGTGGGCGGTTTAGCAGGTGAACTCTGTCCCGGTGCTCTCTCTGAGTTTGCATGGTTTATAAATTGGAGTTCCACATAGCATTTCACTAATCAAGTGGTGGGGTGTGTTCCATAACAAAAGCTGGAAAATTGCTGGTGTGGTGGAAAGAGCACAGACTTTGGAGGAAAACAGATCTGACTTTAAATCCTAGCTTTGCCATACACCAGCGGTATGATTTGGGGTAACTCACCTTTGTGAGCCTCAATTTCCTAAACATTAAAGCCCTCTGTTTTTCTGAGTTTATTGTGAATATTAAATGAAACGACATAGAGAAAAGCACCCAGAATCGTTAGTGGCATGTAATAGACCCTTGGTAATTGGGAACTTTTATTCATCGTCATCATCATGATGTCACTTCTTCTAAGGTCATTTTGTTTTAAGAGGGTACAAAACTTGAATCTAGAATGTCAGATTTGATGAGGAACTTTCAGGCAGCCACGGACAGGTGGTGTATGTTGAGGGGTGGTTGTAGCGATGAAGGAGGGGTTTAATTTCTGCTATGCACAAATGATGTCACCTCCTTGTAAGTACAAGGCTAATTTTTCTTAGGGACCACAGACATCAATTATCCTGCACCTGGCCACCAAATTCAGAAGTCTACTTCTATCTGAAAAAAATAAAACCTCTAGCAAGGGGGAAGCCAGGAAGAGAGCCCCAGGGGGCACACGCAGGCAGTGGCCTGGGGCGGGTGCATTAACACAAGGTACAGACGCAGTTTCCAAGGTGGGCATCCTACTAACCAATCCCCCAGAATGTACTGTCTTGCCATTGCCTCTGTTCTGTGGAAGGGAAAATGAATTTACTCCTTTTACTTATAAATCGAGGAGATTATTCATAAAACCTGTTTTCTTCTTTCAAATGAGTTCTCGCAGGAGTCGGCGCCCTGAGCACGGGAGCACTCTCATGGTAATGGCGTATCTGCAGCAAACCCCGCCCTCCCGCCTCTGCCTTTCCGCCCTCCCGCCTCTGCCTTTCCGTCCTTCCGCACAAACACTCCAATCCAGCTCAGTTAGAAACACACAGTGACTCACGTTCATGAAGTGGGTTTTGAACTTTAAGTTGCCTCTTCATATTTTTAAATCATTGCATTTAAGTCGAATTCAATAAGATTCCGTATTTCCTTTTAATTTAATCAGTGAGCTGGTTTCGCCTACCTGTTGCTAGGACCACCAGCGCCTGCTCTGGCTTTTGCTTGCTGTCTAGGTGGAGGCTGTGTTAATTAACTCCCTGAAATTGCAGGCCAGCTAATCAATACCAAACGTATGGACTTGGCTGGAATGTTTTAATTAAATTTACAGTAATTTTATTCACAGCTTCTTCTGCAATCTGCATAGTGAGCAATTGATTTTTATTTCAGATACAATGGCCTGCTCACTAGCTGGATCATCCCTTCTCCTAATGGCTTTCTCCATCAGCTGAACCAGTGTTACATGAGGAATAACCAAGGCACATTGTTAGTTAAAGTAATAATGAAAAAAACAAACAAACCTTCACATATCAGGAGGGTTGAGCTTCTGACAATTAAGCCACCCTCTGGCTGGCTGTGTTTTGTATGACATGAATCTAGAAGACCAGGATCAGTAGGATACCGTAGAAAATACCCAGCGATGATGGGGGGGGGGGGGCGGGGAATACAAAAACTGTGTGCTGCAGCCTCCCCTGTGCTGCTTAAAATAAACAACCACCCTCCCCCACTGGTATTCTTGGTAGGGATGTGTCCTTACAGAAATGAGCTGTGTATCACTTGGGAGAACCTCTCCTCCCTTCTTTAAGCATAGTGGTTAGGTGTTTGGGCTCCCAAGGTAGGTAAACCTGGGATCCTCATTCCAGCAGTGCCACCAAGTCAAGTTTATCAGTGTCTCTTTCTGTCTAAAGGAGAGGTGATGGAATTTACCCTCCTCATAGGGTTTCTATAGGGTTAGTAAAATCCCACACAATGGGGTGTATTAGCGCACCATGTTAATAGCATGAACTCTGGAGTCAGACAGTCTGGGTTTGTGCCCCAGCTCTGTCACTTGCTCTTTGGATGACCTTGGGCAAAGTACTTAACCTCTCAGGGCCTCAGGCTTCTCACTTGTAAAATGGGCATATTGCCATCTGTCTGGTACAGTTATTCTGGGCATCCTCTGAAATAATATTCCAAAAGCATTGGGCTTCAGTATACCTGGTACACATATTTCCTGGGGTTTTCCTGGGTTTGAGGTTGAGAGGGGTTCTTTAGTCTTAGGTAGTTTTATAGTTTCAACTGAGCAGGTTCCTTGGAGTGTGAGGACCAAATCTGTTTCAATTGCTTGGGGTGATAGAAGTTTATTGCTAGGATCTCTGAAGATTCTGAGTAGAACTAGAATGTGTCCCAACGGCCACGCTAATCCTCTACACTCTGTCTTTCCCCTCTCATGAGGGCCTGTAGAAGCACCCCCACCCCACCAAAAGCAGTCTTTATTTGCTTTAAGTGTGGGAACCCAAGCTGAAAGCCCTGCCATTTTCTTTGTTTGCCTGGCATTTCCACTTTTCAGTGAGAATCATCTTGGGTTTGGTTTTCCTCTCCTCAGTCATGAGGAGCTTCTACTGAACAAATTCGCGCTCAAGCACGTCAGAATCGGTTGAATTCCCTTACGTACTTCCATTTGGGTATGACCCTGTTCTAATCCTCAGTAGCAGGGGAAAAGGGAGAGGCTAGCTCTGACTGCTCCACCAAGGAAAACAGTCTAACATGACTAAAACAAGAACAGAACAAAACAACATAG
>RJWJ010025947.1:0-23423 GCA_004363605.1 Indri indri
AAAATTGAAAATGATTCAGAATCATGAAGACGTCTTTCTGTTTCAGCTTGGTGTGTGCCGTCAGTTATACAACTCAGGGTGGAGAAAAAATGTATTTTAGAAAATTCTTCAAATTTCAGGTATTGATTATGACGATGGGAAATAGTTTTCATATGCCTTTTTTCCCCTTGGATGTATGCAGTTACTCCTGTTTATCTGCAGGGAAAACAAACTCCAAAATTTTTGGATTTGTCATCTGACTAGTAATCTAAAGTCAGACTAAATCAAGTTAAATAAAAGCAGAGAGATTGTCATTGCCAATGTATTGTTTTGGTAATGAAACTTGAAGGTTTTTATCCCCCCAAAAAGCTTATTTTTACGATTTGACAAAACACAAGAATCTAGACAAGGGTTAAGTCTGATAAAGTGAGTGTAAATAGTATGATTTCTAAAGAAATTTAAATGAGAGATTATTGACTCGGAGTGAGTGGACCTTCCCTTAAGGACTCCATGAATCACTGGAACTTTACGTATAATCTTCTATTAATATACAATTTTCAAAGTCCATCAAAAATAGTTAAAAACCAGTGGTTTAACACATGTATGTGCATGGGTAGGGAGAGAAGAATGCCACAAATATCTATATAAATATAGATCTAAATGTGCTATATGTATAGTTTTCATTCCTCTGTAAGTGGAAGAAAAAGTACTATTAATAGGGAAAAAAATGTGACCATTGTTTTGCTATATCACTCATTTGCATGCCTTTTGGGGAAAAAAGGTTCAGTTGCTTTTTTTATACACAGTTTTTGTGTAATATACAAATAGAAAAATATACAAGATATATGTGTTCAGTTTAATCAAATGTTATGGAATAAACACCCATGTAACTATCACCCAGTCAAGAAATGATAGTAGCCTTTCAGAAAATGCATTTGGGACTTTTTTGGCGAGACTATCTCATACTCATTAGAAAAGTCTTTTAAGAATTAAAATTGGAAAATGGCTTTGACAAATTCAAGCCTTGTGATTTAAAACAAATTTTTAAAAATGGTCACATGATAAGAATCTGCTGATTGATATGTTTTATTTAACCAGGTTCTCAAACCACTGGATGTGAAAACCAAATTTTACAATGCAGAAGTAAGTGTTGGGCACTTAATGGGATTTCAAATTAAACATTAAAATCTTATTTGACTAAAAATCTGATGTATTACATTCCTTATGATGTTGAAGTAAATTGCTGCTATGACTGTGAATTATTTGTGGAAAAAATGGGCATAAAATTAAATTAAAAGTGAATCATTTCATTGTGGGTCCTTTTACGTTGCCTTTTTCGACCTACATGGAATCAATATGTCTTGACTTTTATTCTCATTGTTAATTCTGTAAGATTTTCATCCCTTTTCTTTAAATGATTGCCCTGTAATTCCATTTAATGGTGGTTGTTACTGTTTAACACTACCAATTTGTTGAATGTTCACAGTGTGGTTCTGGATATTCCAAAAGCTGAATTAGTAGATCTAACTCTTCAAAATAGGTTTAATATTCATATGGAAAAATATTGACGAGAAAAACACGGCACATTAAACTATTTCCTGGGAAGTCAGTGTGCCAGTCAGAGTTAGGTTGCTAAGTTTGGTAAAATGGCTTGAGAAGCTCCTTGGGAGAAAGAAGTAACTTTTAGAATACAAGATGATCTATCTACTATCCTAACAAAAGAAATAAAATAGAACTTGCCATAGGAGAAAGGATATATTGTTTGGATTTCCTTTCCAAACTTCTATTTTATCTTGGCTTCTAGAGCTGCAGAAAAATCAGGTCTCCTGATGGCCTTCTGACTCCCCCCAAAATTGTGTTTCCTACCTCAGTGATTAATTCAAAGATATCCACATGCAGTATTTTGAAATGAGCATCATATCTCTATCACTCTAAAACCTGATGATGATCAGAAAATTGCAGTCAGGTGGCAAATCTGATACATATTTTTACTCAGTAAAAAGTTTGTGTTACAACTAGGATTTCTAAGATTTGTCAAAGTTAAGGAACCTGGCCTGCAGCAAAGATCTATTAGGAGAAAGGAAAAAATGCATATAACAAAACTACCCAGAATCATATATATTGAATCTGAAACAAGAATGATATAGAAAGATGTGCTACAGGAGCTCTGGGGACAAGATCTTAGCATAGTTCAAAGAAGCTTTATGGAAGAGAAGCGGAACAGGAGTAGAATCTGGCAGGAATGTATGTCAGAGCAGCAACGGCATGGCAAGCAGGGTTCCAAAGGTACATGGAGTGTTAAGTACATAGTGAAGAACATACATAGTTGAGGGAGGGTACAGCCTCATCAAGGAAATTACTACATGTTTAAAGAGTTAATGATTCTTTTTGGGGGATAGGTGAGTTGGGATACTACATATTTATTCCCCCTTCTTTTATAATTTATGGCATACTGTTGATTAATTATAGCTATTGAGCTTTGTGAATTTTAAATAGTCTAATTTATCATTTTGCTAGAAAATAATTTTCATTTATAGTATGAGAGGAAAATGTTAACTATTCCGTTAGAATAAATATATTAGAAAATTAAAAACAAATAGGACTATAGGTGCATTTTGCTTTTATAATTTGCTTTAGGCACTAATTAAGCTATCTTAGGTTTTCTTTGTTAAAAATGTGGTAGTACATTAAGGTATTTGTCAAGTTGTTTTATAACGCAAATATTCAGAGTGATTTGCAAATAGTTTTTTAAATTGCTAGATATTCCATAAATGTCATAGAAGTGACATGTTCCTCATAAAGAAATTTTAAAAATCCACAATTCCACCACACCAACAAGGAATTGGTTTTTCATTAATCCATATTCTCTTACAGTCTTTATTCATTTATATATAACATTCTGTTTTTATAATCATAATGACAATTTTGTTTGCTGCCTTTTTCAGTTAACATTATATGTAAACATAATCTTTAAATTTTGCCAACAGACTTCAGTCAAAAAATTTTAGGTAAATTCTGAACTTTTGAAAATAGATATCTCTTTAAAAACCGGGAGTGAACAAAAAGCATTTAGGGTCTCTAAGATACTTCATATTACCTGTTGGGCAAACAAATACTGTTCAGCTGGTAGCATGAGGCAGATTCTCTTAAACCAAACTAGGAATTTTAGGTAGATTGTAGTTTAGTAACCACACCAATATCAGTAGGTGATGCTTATTATTCTGTGTTATAGTCCTTTTACAGTTACTATTATTAGGTCCACATCTGTCCCAAACATAATTTTTTGATGCTGCTTTTATTAATGCTAATAATATATGAATCATCTAAAGGAAAACAAGTTCATGAAAAGCTTCGTTGTAGTCTTCTAAGATAAAAGCTTGCAAGAAGACTGGTGAGATTAAAAGTTAGAATTCAATATTTGATCACCCACTGGGTACAGAGCCCCATTCCAGGTACTGAAAATAAATAATTATAAACTGAACATCTTCCCAATCCTCAAGGAACTTGCATCCTAAGGGAGACTGACGTGATATAACTATAATAGAAGCCCCTTCCACACCTCCCCTCCAATCATGAAGTATACTTACACTCTGGGAACATACGTGAAAAATGATTTCCAACTATGCATTTGATAAAGCAGGTGATGAGATTGCCCTTGATAAGTCAAGTAGCTTTAGAAATACATATTTTTAAAAGGCTAACTATGATATCTAAGAAGAAGAGAATAAATTCTCAAATGCTTGAAGTGGTCTAGCCCAGTATTCTGCGAAGTGTGATCCATGGGACTCTAGTTACCCAAAATGCTCCTTTAAAAAAAGGATCCATTAGATAAATTTAGGAGAAGGTTATCTATTCTGAATGTAGAAGACAGTGTACATCCATCCTAAATCATCTATGAAGAATTATAGTGTAGGTAAAGAATTTCTAGAACTAGAAAGGTGTGAGATATACCTCTCTGCCCCAAAATGTGCCCTTAACTATTCGCTCTTGTTTGAGTATTTGACCATAGTGTTCTTCTCTATTCCATTGTCATTTAACCTTAGCAGTTTTACCTTTTTAGAAAAATGGTTTGTCATATTTCTTTATGTTGCTTCCTGTTTACTTTCTTGTTTACTAATGCTGTCTTGTTTAGTGAATTAAAAAAATGCAGAAATGCATTTTATTTTAAAGTTATTCTTTTTCTTTAACATTTAACTCTGATTTTTCTAATTTTTCTTTTTTATTTTTCCATTAGAGTGACCTCAGTTCTGTGGTAATTTGATTTTTTATTATAAATTTTATATGCTTCTCTTACTCACCACTTTTGGACTCTGCGTAATTAATCTCTCTTTACAAAACATAGTGGAAAACCAGTTAGTTGTGAATACCACCCATGTGACTTCAGAAAGATGTATATAATTTGTATGTACTTTTTATATTATATCTATTGTCTTATTCTATGGGGAAAAATATATCAAAAATTAAATTGTCATATTGAAACAAATTCTCATTTTTAGTGTTTCTTCTTTAGGCGATTTTTAAAAGAGGCATATTAACCTTGTTTAAAATAGCCTTGGGATTTTCAGCATCTTACTGTAAAATACCCTAGTATCCTATCCTTCAGTTATTTGAATAGACTGTATAATCGAAATTCATTTTCAGATGCACAGTGGTTTTAGCTTTAGGTCTGGGTCAGGTAACAATGCCTTTTGATAAAATTATTCAGAAGAAATTTTCCAAAATTGGCTAAAATCTTATTTTCAAATTTATATTAGCAGCATTTGCTTATATCACATTATATATGTAACAATACCAATTGCCTTAGCACTGAATTCTTGAGTTTTTAAATGTCAAATTACTTTAACTGTTCAAACTAACTTGATTTTCCATTATGCTGCTTGTTTTTCTTTCATTTTATCTAAGCTCTTCTTAAATTTATGCAGAAAATTGCATTTTATAAATTGAAATGTGGATCTATGGGTTTTTTTTAAAGCAATGGATTGATGGGATATATTATTTTTTGAGAAACAGTAACAATATTTTTTGAACTAATAAATCATTGTATTTCTATTTTCATATGAGCACGTGTCTCAAAGACTAAAGAATCTTTTATTTTAGATAATATATTAAATTGTAACTTCCTCATTATATTTTTGCAAATGATTTTTATTTTCCTGGCATTAGTGTTAACAAAGCTCGTAAGTGCCAAAATTTTCTTGTTATACTTTGTTATTTCTGCATAATATATATATTATTATGAAACTTGAAAAAATAATTATTAAATACCATTAATATATTATTTTTTATGTATGTTTGTTTCAAAGATAAGCCAGGTTAGTCTGTTATTCTTCAATTACACAAAGAAACTAATAACCAAATAGCATAAAAATAAGAAAGTTTAGCATAATCAGGGAATTAAAAATTTATATAAAATTAAGTATTTAAGTTACCCAATCACTGAAATATTGCAAAATGGCATCAGTTTTCAGATCTATCACTAAGGCTACAAAATACCTTTGCTTAATGTAAAAGCTCGAAGATTATCAGGTATAATACACAATATCTTTTGTTAGCTTTAAATATACATTTAAAATGAGCAAGAAATCACTAATGACCACTCACAAACTTGCTCTAATTTAAAAAGTTGAATCCTTTCAGATTATAAAATAGATTATTCATATTTACTAGTGGTCACTAAACTATATAAATTGAAGTAATATGATAATTGAAGTTATAGTATGCTGGAATGTTATAATGAAGACCTAATTATCTTAACGCTGAAATTAAAGATGCATAGGTATATGTATTATGCTAAAGCACATTTTAACATTTTAACATTTTAAATGTTAATGCCTTACTAAAAGATTTAGTATATTTGTGAATGAAATTCCAATTAAATAAATATTTTTGGATGTTAATACAAAATATAGTTATCCCCCATCCATTGTTTGACAAGGTATGAATTGACTAACACTTCACTTTGCCCCTGTTAATTATGTTAGGATGAAGATTTCTTTTCTTGCATTAATTATAACTTTGATTTGCAGGCATGAACTAATCACATGTGTGGTTAATATTTTTTCTTCATATAGATAAGATATTTTTGTTGAGATACGTATTTTAAAGACCATCACACTTTGGTGGATATTTTTTTCATATCCTCAGACTGACGAAGTATTTCTCGAAGCCCAGATTCAGAATATTACAACCTCACCTATGTTTATGGAGAAAGTTTCACTGGAGCCATCTATAATGTACAATGTAACAGAATTAAATTCCGTCAACCAAGCTGGAGAATGGTAAATATTAATTGTGAAGCGTTTGTTCTTGTTTTGAAAGATACATGCTTTCTAGCATCCATTACTCTAGAGTGGTTTATTTTAATTAATAGACTTTATTTTTTTAAAGAAGTTTTAGGTTCACAGAAAAATCAATTGGAAAGTAGAGTTCCCATTTACCCTCCACCCCTCACAGTTTCTATTATTTATATCTTGTATTAATGTGGCACATTTGTTACAATTGATGAACCACTATTGATACTGATTATTAACTAAAGTTCATAGTTTACATTAGGGTTCACATTTTATATTGTATGTTCTACAGGTTTTGACAAATATGTAATGAATGACATGTATCCACCATTACTATATTATATAAAATAGTTTGACTTTCCTAAAAATCTCCCATGTTCACCTATTCATCCCTCCCTCGACATAAAAATAAAGATCCTAGCCCTTTGCATTTTATGTTTTACCATTCAAAGCACTTGTTCTTTAAGTCTCTTAATTCAGTGAGGAAAATATAAAACCTATCATTGTTATTCTGAAAGTGATAAAACTGAGGCATGAAAAGGAATGTGGAGAAGTTAGGGTAAGGGTGAGCGTGAGTTTGAAAAAGAAATATTCTCTCAATATCAAAAGAAGTGGACATAGGAATACTTGACCTAATTTTTTATGAAAAGGAAATACATATGTCTGTAGCTAGTTTAGAACAGGAAGAATAAATATAGGCTTAACAATAAAATAGATAAGGCAATAGCTGGGGAAAGTAACTGATTTTCTTAAGCAAGAATGAGAAGTTTAGGCCAAGCACGGTGGCTCACACCTGTAATCCCAGGACTTTAGGAGGCCAAGGCAGGAGGATCACTTGAAGCCAGGAGTTCAAGACCAGCCTGGGCAGCATAGCAAGACCCATCTCTACAAAAAATGAAAAAAAATTGAAAATGGTGGTGCATATGTGTATTCCCAGCTACTCAGGAGACTGAGGTGGGAGCATCACTTGAACCCAGGAGTTTGAGGCTGCAGTGAGCTATGATCTTGACACTGCACTCCAGCCTAGAGCAACAGAGCAGGACCCTGTCTCAAAAAAAAAAAGAAAAAGAAAATTGCTTTTATATTACTATGGTGGTTACATACAGAAAATTTCATAGCCTCTTTTACCTCCACTGAGGGAACAATAATTTTCCTTTCTTTTTTAGATCTTTTAGTTCATTTCGAAAATGATTACTTAGTTTAGAATGGTACATCTCTTCTTATTCTAAACTATTTGATAATTATAGAGAAAAGGGACAGGATACTTAAGGTTCTGATTTCTGTTGTACTTTTCAGTTGATACATGTCCAATATTTTAGATAATATGATACACATCTAATATTTTAGGTAATATATTACATTCTATTATAAAGAACCTCAAGATTTTCCATGGTCAACTGAAAAAAATTAAAGAAAAATAAATCCTCTCGTTATAATTTTTTTAAATTTGTGTTGAAACCATTGACCTGTACTATTCTAGATCTTTTGAGGGTAAATCATCCAGTTCTTGTCCAAAAGGAACAATCACAGGCATGATTTTTCTATCAAAATATGCTAGAGAATTTTCTTTATCTCTATCTCTCTCTGTCTCCCTCAGTGTATCAACGTTTGGGTCAAGAGCATATTTGCAGCCAATGGATACACGCCAGTACTTATACTGCCTAAAGCCTAAGAAGGAGTTTGCAGAAAAAGCAGGCATCATTAAGGGAGTAACAGTAATTGGAAAATTGGATATAGTATGGAAAACAAATCTAGGTGAAAGGGGAAGGTTACAGACCAGCCAACTTCAAAGAATGGTGAGTCTGGAAAAAACTTCAGTGGAGGTTTTGGTGTGGAGGGGGGAAGGCAGCTAGGAAAACTTACATTTTCCTACATCTATCAGTAAATACTAGAGTACTATAACGGCATTAATATTACTAGAGAAGAAAAGACTAGTAGTTTCACTAATCTCTAGGTAGAAAACTGGTATTGGGATGAATGAAAAATGTTTAAATATTAATATAATTTATCCTTAATACATGTGTTTTTTACTTTACCAAGCAAAATAACTGCCTATCAATTGTTCCTTCCTTTGGTAACTCATGCTCACTAGTCATCTGACTTCCAAATACATTAAAGTTTTCTTTTTTGCAATGTCCTTGAAACTCTTGGACATACAACATTCACCTACTCAGTTCATACCTTTTTTAAGATATTAAAAATCTGAGGCATCTGAAATTTGAAGGTAAGTTCCACTAGAATTATCTTGTAAGCATTGGTTGGATAATTTACTTAATTTCTGAGAGTAGGGATAGTTACTAGCCTTCCTTTTCTTATTGTTAGAATATGCTACAGGATCCTCCTTTTATGCTGAATATTACCTGTTCTGACATATCCTAAATTTTACTTTTCTTTCACTGTTTGAGGCAATAATTAAAAAGAAAAAAAAAAAGATGCTGATCCTACTGGGGCTACTTTAAAATATAACAATTAGTTATCTTTTTGCCATGGCATGTTCCAAGCCTTGATGTTTCTATAGTCCCTCCTCACCTACATGTCTTCATGATTTTCTTCCTGGCTCATTTCAATGTGATCTTCATCTGTCTGTTTAGGCTGTAACCTTGCCTATTTAGAGTTACAGAATCTCTGGAAAGCATCCCTTCAACATCAGATCACCTGAAATGTCTTTACTGACTACTTAACTATGAGATTCATCTTAATTCTACTAAACACAAGGGGGAATTATAACAAAAACAGTCCAAGTCTGCAGGACTGTTCCACAAGTAGTAGCAGCAAAATAAGTTAGGATGAGGTAACAGTAGAATGAATAAGAAGTATTTTCTCAGAACATCAGCTTGGGGACCCAGCAACTGTTGTGTGAATGTGCCGGTGTTGAACCTTCATTAAAATTGAAAGATTTGTAATAGTTATATATTAACTGTGTTGCTTGTTTTCTTAGGCTCCAGGTTATGGAGATGTTAGGTTGTCTTTGGAGGCAATCCCAGATACCGTAAACCTAGAAGAACCTTTTCATATTACTTGTAAAATAACAAACTGCAGGTAATGCCAGTGTTTGTGGATGAATGCCCTTTCCTCCTCACCTACCTAAAAGAGAATTTTAAAATCTTTTTAATATGCTGTCTCTTTTTAAGTTTCCTCTTGATAGCCTTCTCTGATGTTAATGTTAAATACTATAAAGCTCTTCATCTGGTAGCAATATATTACATATTTTTGAGCGCCTACTGTATTAGGCATTTTGTGTATTTTATTTCATACACGCATCACACTTTGTGAGGTGGGCGTTAATTATTCGCATTCTATGCAAGACAAAGCCAGCTCAGAGGTTAAGTGACTTATTCAATCTCAGAGAGCTAGAAAAGATGGGGACAGAATTTGAAACCGAGTGTATCTGACTTCAAAGTTTATGTTCTTTTCATTGTTTACGCTTCCTTCACGCTTCAGGTTACTAAAATATGAACAGGTTCTTATGGACTAATACGTTACAGATTTAAATTAGTACAATAGATTTTTTTTGAGTGTACGTGTATCTAAGCTGTATCTTAAATATTAAGAAGCCAAAAATTGGCTATGAATTTAATATAAGGGGTAATCATAGATTGGAAAACAGGGTTTTAAGAATAAAGAAAGAGCATAATCTAGCTATCGGGAAGCAAAAGAACACAGGACTTTGAAACCAGAAAAACCTAGAGTTAAATCCCAGTCCTATCACTTTTGCTACTACTTGTATCATATTACCACTTGGTATGTATTATTATTTGGGGCATTTTGACAATATTACAGTGATGAATCCCAACCCTCATAGTGTGAATGTATAATCTTTTTAATTCCATATCCATTCTGACTTTGTGGTGTTAGGGAGATAAGAAATATTTATCCTTCAAAATTACAGAAATACCTACTTCCTCTATAAAGCTACCAAGAGCCTCCCAAGCACAGCTAATCATTCCTTCTCTGTCACAGCAAATTTTAACTTAGTTTTTCAGTGACACTCATATATTGCTATAAGCATTAGTCTCTTCGTTACTGAATTGTGAATTATTAAAGAGAAGGGATGTGTTTTGCCCAGCTTTGTGAATGCAGTGTCTTCCTCATAATAAGAGCTCTGTAAACAACAACACACACAGGGCAAAGACCCTGTGCATAAAGGGTATGTGTGTTAGGGGATTTTTTTTTTTTTTCGGGTATAGCAAATCAGTTTATTGACCAACTGACAAAGTGCTGTAAAAAAATTTTTTTTTAACTTTTTTGGTATTCACTTTAACTTTTGGTGATTCAAATAAGTTTCCTTAAAAGCACTGTTTTCTTATACCGTTAGTTTCCTCATCTATGAAAATATTATTACCTGTCTCTACACACACACACACACACATACAACATACATACATCTTACTAGATTTTTGTGGAATTAATGAGAAAATTCATGTAGTGCATCTACCCTGGTTTCTGAAAGAGTGGGCATGTCAAATGTTTGTTAGGAAGATGGAGACATACAAAAGTTAATATCATAAAGTCAATATGACTTAAAAAATCAAATTAAAATTTAAACAAGTATTTTAAAATATGGAGCCAACTATATAAGGGGGCAAAAAAGCTAAAAGAGGTAAAAGTAGCCATGAATGGTGGTAGAGTAGGAAACTATTTTTCATTATGAGCCTTTTGATTATTTTTTAAAAAGCAATGTACATATTTTCATTAAATTTTTTTAAAACTTAACATGTTTAAGCTGAACTGATATGGTCTATTATAAGCAGAAGCAGTCTTTTCATGGTAAATAATAAAGTGAGAAAACCTAAATATTATTTACATCTTATAAATCTTGTCAGTCATTTTCTAAGTTATCTGCATGGTAAGACAACACAGATTAAATATCAACAGCACTAGACCAGAATCAGTTGTCTTTTTCTTCCCTGTAGAATACCTAACAAATAGCCACAAGATTAGACACAAATATCTGGAAGTCTCCCAGAAGAATGGCAAAGCCATTAACAGATCAGCACCAGGGAGCCAGTGTTCAATAATAGACCCAGAAAGCCAACATCCAGATAGGCAGATCAGTCTGAGGCCATTTTAAGCCCTACAAGGTGCTACTCCTTTCATTTTCCAGATTCTATCTTAAGTGAAATAAAAATGATATAACAGCTTCATAGTTCTCTTTCTGGCTTTTATTCTCCTGGACATCCAGATAATAAATTTACTGGCAATAGTGGAAGAAATATCACAATCCCTCTTTGTGAGATGAACAAGATTTATTCCTGTTTTTCTGATTTCTCTAGCAGTGAAAGGACTATGGATCTGGTTTTGGAAATGTGCAATACCAGTTCTATCCACTGGTGTGGTATTTCAGGAAGACAGCTTGGAAAGCTGCACCCAAGTTCTTCTCTCTGCCTTGCCCTCACTCTGCTGTCTTCAGTACAGGGACTGCAGGTATGCTTCTTTTCAAAAATTCCAATATATGGGCACTGTTAACTTATAGTCATTTATTATGACCATATTTTCCCTGAATGACTGAAAATTGAGGCCTATATCTTTCTCTCAATAGAGTATCTCTGGCTTAAGACTAACAGACACATTCTTAAAGAGAACATATGAATATGATGACATCGCACAAGTCTGTGTGGTATCTTCGGCCATTCAAGTGGAAAGCTGAAGAAAATTTCCAACGTTATCTTTTTTCATTTAGTTTTGCAGAACTGCTTTCTGTATCTTTGTCACCTTTGTAAAATGATCAAGTCAACAAAAATATATATTATTTAAATTTCTGTCCTGTAAAACAGTTAAAATATTAAATATTTGTTTTGAAAAAAACTGTCTACTGATTTTATCTTATGTTCTAAATGAACATTTATATATTTTCTACACATATTGTTTCATTTGAGATGACTGTTTAGACCATTTGTCTCTAGCAAGTATCTGGAATAGGGGTCAGCAAACTTTATTTAAAGGGCAAGATAACTAAATATTTTAGGCTTTGCAGGCCATATAGTTTCTGTCACAGATATTGAACTCTGTCATTGTAATACAAGAGCAGACAGGCAAAAAAAGTACAGTGGTGCTTACAAAAACAGGCAGCTGGCTGGATTTGGTTTGCCGGCCATAGTTTGCTGACCTCAATCTAGAAGATACAGTTGTTTCTTAGAACTTCAGAATTCTCATAATACTTTGTTTAGAAATATTTCACTTAACTCCAGTTTTTTTTCCTAGCTCCTCAGTCAACAGCAGTTTTGCTTAAAATAACGGGGTAGTCCTATAATCTGTTATTTTGCTAACACAATATAAGCTTTTCTAGTTGTTTTCAAAATTACTGTATTGATATGTGTCTGTGTTTGTATATACGTACAAACACATACATCTCACTTTGAGGTACTGAACAGCAGATCAGAATTGGTTTTATTTCTTAGGTTGTTGACGATTCCATTAACTTTTAACTAAGAAGCCTAAGAATTTTCTAAGCCCAAAATTCCTGGGCTTTTTTCCCATTGAAAAATAAGCCACTTATTTTCATAAGGTGTATTTAAAGAATTCCTAGCTTCTGATATTTGATTTTTTTTCTAAAAAATTATTGAATAATACCCTAAGAACATGAATGGCATTTGATTTTGAACTTCAAATCATGTATTATAAAACCTTATCTTCATGTAATCATATTTGTTTACTTAGGCCATGAACAAAGCAGTGAGAAAGTTAAGCTTGTAAACAACTTTGCAACATGAATGTAACAAAAAGTTTCAACATTTTGTCAGGAAAACAAAAGCTTATGCTGTTAAATAAAAGCCATCCTATTTTGGTAAACTGAAACTCAAGAATGTGCATATATATTAGTAATAATTTCTTAAATATAAGAGTGTATTAAGTCAAATACAAAAATTGGTTTATATTAGATGCATAATTATTTATTGCCATGACAACTGGTCCAAAATAAAAGCTACATTCAGCAGATTTGCACCTCAGAATGGAATAATAATTAATGAAATGTTTGTGCAAAATAAAGTGCAAGTAGTGTAAAATTGAGGTCTGTCTTTCTTTCAATATGATTAAGATTGATTAAATGATGAAATAAGACTTTATAGCCACTACACTGGGTACTTGGATTGTTTTTCAAGTATCATCTCATGACGGAAACTTCTGTTTCAATCTGTTTCAAATTTTAAAAGTAACATATAATGGTCACTTGGAATCTGCTTTATACTTTGAGTTAATTACAGTTTTCTGTTTATAAGTGATAACCTAGTCACATATTCATACTTTTAAGTAAAGGCTAGATAATGCCATCTTAGAAAGGAAGGATCTGTTTAAACTATATAAAATTAGATAAACAATTTGGTCCATTAAATGAGAATGTCATTTGCATATAAAGGACATGTTCAGTTTTACATAGCATCATAACAACTATAGCTACTACAGTGAAATGTGGTTAATGGAAGTCAAGCATTTTGTAGAATGCTTAAAGATTTAATGCCCTCTTGTTTCTCTAGTTAGATAGCAACTATATTTTCCAGACAGGCAAGAAAATATATGAGGCATTCCTTATAATTTTAAAAGTAGTTAGCACAATCCAACCATGCAAAACTCTTGAAATAGCTTTCAATGCAATGATTCCAAAGTGATCAAAGTATTTGAAGAGCAAAAATGCCTTAAGTAGAATGGAAATCCAGGTAAGTGGACATCTAGATTGAATTTGTTACAAGTGGTATATTAGCAAAGAAACACTAGAAAAATGAAATGGAAGAAATACACCAATTCCCATTATTTCATGTAAAAATATAGCTAACTATAAATATTAGCACATGAATACATGTTTTAAAGTGTTGCTTCTTAAGATGTCTTTGTCTGATTTTATCAGGGTAATACTGCCCAAATAAAATGAGTTGGGAAGTATTTCCTCCTCTTCTATTTTCTGGAAGAGATTGTATAGTATTGATACTATTTCTCTCTTAAGTGTTTGGTAAAATTCACCACTGAAGTTATCTGAGCCTGTAATTTTCTTTTCTGGGAGGATTTTTAACTACAAATTCAATTTCCTCAATAAATACAAGTCTATTCAGGTTATTTATTTCTTCAGTGAGCTTTGGTAGTTTGTATCTTATAAGGAATTTGTTTTGTCTAAGTAGCTAAATATATACATCTAGAGTTGGTCTTAGTGTTTTCTAATTACCCTTTTAATATCTATTGGGTCTATACTGTATCCCCTCTTTTATTTCTGATACTGTTAACTTGTATTTTCTGTTTTCCTAGTCAATAGCTAAAGGCTTATCATCTACTGATCTGAAAGCACTTTTAATGCACTCAAGATAGTTATACTAGAAACTTTAACTTCTTAGTCAACACTGAATAAGAATGACTAATTTTAATTAAGGATCTACTCTTTTTTTTTTTTTAAATCACAGTCATAACTTCTATGCGATTAGTAGTCGTCCTTCATTCTGTATCACACTCGAACACTAGGAGCTGATTCTAACTTCATGAAAAATTAAGTTGGGTTAGATGGAATATTGGAGATTTAATCTCAGAGGGTCTAAGGTTTAAGTCCTGATCTTCTCTGGCCAGAACTATGGATTCATATAGATCTTTATTTTAGCCTTAGCACAGGGGCTTAGTATTTGCTTGTCTAAGTGAGAAATCTCTAACCTGGTGTTGATCTAAATCAGAGTCCTTGAATCTACATCAGAACCACCCAGTGTGCCATTTAAAATGGCATTTCTAGGCCTTATTGTAGGACCTACTAAATCAAAATTGAAGGTGTGGCCGTGAATCTGCATTTTTAATGAATTCCCTAGGTGATTCTCACAATGAAATTATAGAACCACTGTTTTCTATTGTCATGAAGAGAAAAAGAAAAAGTTGGTTTTTAAACTTCTAAATACCAAATAATTAGAGTTTAGAGGAGAACAGTTATAATAAGGCCCAATCATTACCACTATTACTGATTTCATTTTATATTACTTTTTTAGTTTTCCCTCACAATACTTATGAAATCATTTACACATGAAGCCCCACTTCACTAATTTCATGATTAATAAACAAAAAATTTCAGGTGGAATTAGATCTGTCTCATCCATCACTGTAATTAATATCTAATGCCACTTCTCTTAACTACTAATATGGCATCTAATTCATAATAAAATATTTAAATCTCCTGTTATGTTTAAATTGCATCAAATTTAAATTATGTTAAGCATAAGACTGGCATGCCAAGCCAAATGATTGCAGAGAATTACATGAACAAGCAATGTTAGTGACAGATGTGTTTTTTTATCTATCAAATAATTACTAAATTTTTAAAAACTCAGTGTTTATGGGCACATAATTAAATGCCACTTAGAAAATCCTTAAGACCAAGCCTCTGGCTTTTTTAAATATAGGCATATTTGATAGTTTCCAAGGTAAGGTTACCACTGGGGAAATTGTGATAATTAAGTCAGTAATATCACTGATCTGACCAGTGCCATTAAGGATTTCTAAATGTATTTTATTATGTACTTAGCATAAGTGGGCACGCTAATGTTACCCATACCAAACTGCAGACAAGATGAGTTAAGATCTATGCAGAAAACCTGAGCATCCTACCTTTGCTTTCTATACATTCACATTATTTTTTCTTTTCAAACCATTCATTGCACTGAATGCTACTTTCTACCACCTCTTAAGATTCCCTGTCATTCATCAGAACAAACAGCATTAAAGATGATATTGGCTCCCATGTTATGTATTCATTACCGATAGCACTTATCAAAGCTAAACCTAGATAACAAATGTCTTCTCTCCTGAAAAGCTGCTCAATGGCAAATATCTTTCTTCTAAACCAGCATGGGAAACTTTTTGGTCATCTCCGCTCAGAAAACTTTGCTTAAAGGAATTCAGAGCTAAAGAATTCACCAATAAACAGCCCTACTGTTCAATAAATACACTCTGCTATTAAGTCTAATATACAAATACGATAAAAGTTTGAAAATGGAACTTTGTTCCAGTGCTATATTGGCACTTAACATGGCTACTGATCATTTGTTCCCAAAGAAGTCATGTTATGCTCAAGTCTTTCAAAGATCAGATATGGTGTTTTGTTTGTTGTTTTTGTTTGGGGATTAGGGGTACTATCTACAGGGAATACTTCAGAGCCAGAAACCATTTGCATTCTGGGCTAAGGTCCCTGGTCAAATCAGGAATGCTCTTCAGTGCTGCTGCTGAATGATCTGCTCCGGATGTGATTTCTCAGTTGCTCTATAAGTTCAGGATTCTGTTGTTGTATCTGCTGAGCAAACTGCTGTCCCCTGTAGTAAAGAGGCAAAGTAGTATGAACGGGGAATTGCCAGTCACGTAGTACCCACACAAACAGAACTGCAGAAAAAGAACTACCCAGAGGGGGCTTTTTCTATAAAAATAAGTTTTAGAACCACAACTTTAGTATCTGCAAGTTTACCAATGCCTCTGTATAGCATTATTACATTGCAGTGTTCTTTATAAGAAACAAAACACCCGAGCTAAGAAATGAGTGCCTGAATTAGGTGAAATCTACCCGGCTAGTGCTTGTTCACAAATAAGCAAAGGGCTAAAAATATGCTTTTATTGTATGTGCTCAAACACAATGCTTTTGTAGTTAAGTCTTAATAGTCTCTCACATGACATGCCAGTTTGGGATGCTTACAGAGGTCACCTAACAACTGATTTTAAAAATGCAAACAAGTTTAACCCAAATTCCTGAGTGTGGCACCCTCAATTGCAAGCATTAGACATCATTATAACCATGCCACTTAAAGATAATTCTAAAAATGCAATATTCTAAGTGGTTACATGGTCCTGATCACAAACAACAAATGATATTTGTGGCTTCATATAAAATTTCCAGTGACAACATCAGACACATTGAAAAAACAAAGTATCTTAAGTAATCTGGATGGAAGTGAAGCTAATGTGCTCAAGTAAAAGATAAAAGGACTTTCTTTAAGCGTTGACAAGCACAGAAAAAGTTTGAATAGTTTCCTAAATTGTCTGAACATTAAAATATGTAACATGATTTTAAAGTATGTTTGTGTACCTAAATTAATATAGATTTTAAGCAGACAATTGACTTTCATCTGCACCCGAGGAGTTACTCAAGTCTGCCGAAAAACTTTTTCTTGGATCTTCGTTGGCAAAAATGGGGGATAAACTGCTTTATATATGAGATCACAATATATTTAGGCATATGATTTTTACAGTTTCTCTCCATGCCCTTGAAAGTACCAGGTTACCAATCCTTAGGACCTTCTGTACATAAAGATGATAGTATTGGTATCCCCCCTTAAGAAACTGAGGACTCTAATTTCATACTAACAACATAATCAAGTAACAAAAAATTAGGCCGCAAATCAAAAGACTAAAGTGGACCTAGTTTTTCCATGGATGCTCTAACACCCTTAGTAAGTCACCAACCTGTACATCAGTTTCTTTAGCTATTGCATAGGGAGGTAAATCATCTATTATTCTAATATCTCCCTCACCTGCCTTATTGAGATGGTAGCAAAAAAAAAGCATATTGAATACATAATTACTTTCCTCAAGAGACAGAGCTGGCCAGACAACCCAGGTCTGGATTCCTTCCCTTCAGTCTGGTAAGTGATTTGAATCTATGAACTACTTTAAGATTTGGTAACTTTAAGGAGGCCAATGAGCCCTGGTCCCTACCTTAGAGACAAACTGTAAAATATAAAATACATTTCCACTATTTCAGTTTTTAAAAAATACTTACGCTTGGATGAGGCTTGACAGGTCAGTGAGGCCCCCAACTCCAGCAGCAGGTCCGCCAATGGCATTTGTCATCATTCCTGACATTCTAGAGTATGCAAGAGACATATCACTGGGACTGGCATATATTCATAATAAATAGGATAATTGGCCAAGGAAAAGTAAGTAAAGTACACTCACATTATATAAGAAGTTAGGCCATATGTGTGTGGCTTTAACTTAAAAATGACTGATATTCAGGGTAGTTTTATCATTTTTGAGCTAATGTGCTCAAATTAGAACCCTGGCAAGTAGAAGGGGTAAAATGTAGTAAGTTCCTTCTATATACTTACAGCTGTTGAACTTGAGGGTTCTGCATTAAACTTGCTGCCTGGAATTGAGAAATAGCACCTCCCATTAAAGGTAGTTAATATTCAGGGATTTTTAACAAAGATTTTTTTGAATAGAGGAATGAAAGCTAAACCATGTGTATACTAACATTTTTGTGGAGTTTTAGTGTCCTATACAAAGTAAATGGGAATGTAAAAAAGAAGAGCTACCAGAAAAAGTGGCAATAAAAAGACTTTGCAAGGATAAAGAGATTACAAAACACTATAAATTAAGGTTATTGACAGCAGTTTACTTACTACTACTGTTCAGATCAATTAAGCTACAAGGAAAAATAGAAACTTTATAGTTAAAGAATCTCCAACACTTGAGAGGGTCCACTCTAAAAGAGTACTCTTAAGAGATGTGACTTTGCTCTGTGGGCCCAGTAGTTTCAATCCTTCCTGTGTTTACAGTGGGGTAATTATATGCACACACACTTTTAAAACTTCTTGAAAGCATACCTTTTTTTTTTTTTTTTGCCTCAAATTGGTACTGTCAACAATATCCCTATAAAATTTGAATTTAGTCTCAATCTTTGCAGACGGTACTTAATTTTTATTTGCTGACCCTAAATGAGGTGTTGAGCGAACCACTGCTTGCTTTTATTACCAGAAAGATAATTGTTTGACTTGCAAATAATTCAATAACTTTCCTCAAGTCTCAGTCCAGATACGTGCCTCTAAGCCAACCCATGAGTACTATGGGAATTACATAGAAAAAGCAGGATTTATGAGCTGTAAACATAAAGCATTTCATTTCACAATCCCTTTAAACCTGTTCTATGAAAGTAGTTCTTCCCCTTCTCCCAGAATCTAGGACCTAGAAGTTTAGAACAGATTCTATGACTTTTCTGGTCACTTTTAAGTAAGCAGTCCTCCTGTCACTGTAAATTATAAAATGACCACCAGTTCAGTAATTAATGACTCAGTGTAATAACCAAATACATAAAAGTTCATTTACAGGTAAAACGTTTCCTCTCCCCAGCATGGGCATGCTAGAGATTGGCCAGTTGCAAGTGACTGCTCTTTTTCCTATAGTGCCTCTACCCTTCTTTCCCCAGCTTCGTGACCTAGAGTTCTGGCCCTCCGGAGTCAGGGTTACGTGGAGGGAAGAGAGGTAGAGGGAGCAGGAGAGTTCTTATTTGATGATTGGTACTACCTTACTGGTTTTGCATTGGTGCTCTTTGGGTTTGCAAGGTATTTAAAAGTACCCCGGTTCTCTCAGGGGCACTTTCTGAGGCACTTTCTTCAGGCCCTTCTTTCATCCCCATCCCCCTGGGGATTTCTCAACTATTCTCTCAGAAGGGTAATTTACTCTCTGGATGAATGTTAGGACTTTCCCTTCAGTCTCTGGTTCTTAGCAGTCCTCCAGAGACTCTCTGTGTTGGGGTCCTGTCACCTTCCGGGAAGCCCTCTTGGGCATATTTAAGACAAACTATCTCACCAGTGTGTGTGCTCACCTGGTCCACAGGAAACACACCTCTGCTCCACTGTTAATCAATATAGTAACTACCCAAACCGCACAGCTAATTCTGCCACTGGCTTCTTTAACTGGCAAGTCATATCAGTTCACTGGCTTTCCCACTGAGGGCCAGAGAGAAAGCTCTCTAAGTGGACCAAAAGAACCCTTTCTCGATGGGCTTGAGATGAGGGCAGGCCTCCCTACTTCCTTCAGACACGGAGCACTGAAACTCCAAAAGCTCTCTCTAAAAATCCTTTTTTAATCTTTGTCAATCTGACCCTTTCAAACCCTTTTTAAGAGTCACAAAACATGTTTTTAACCCCCATCTTTTGCAACTCCTACATGGTGGTCTCACACCTTATTTTGGTACATAGCAGCTTGGAACCTAAGCCAAATCTAAAACTAAAAGAATTCCATTTTCACAACCTTTTACAATACCATAACCTAAGATTTCTGGAAATGGGTAACCATGTTTAAAAATGTCACAAAATCTACCAAAAAAGACATATATTTGCTAGCATGTAGGTAGGAAGACTGACTCAAATTTGATGAGGGGGAGAAAAAAACCTACCAATTGTTCAAAAGACTTCTTTATTTCACTTGGAATGAGTCATCTGTGCAATCTGTGCATTTCAGTTCAACTGAAGATTTAATGAATGCAAGACACATTTTTTGAAGGAAACAAGGATGTATAAGAACTGATTCCTGCCTTCCAAGGGCATACCATGTGGTAGAATAGTTTTCGCCCAAAGTATACAGTGTTTACATGCCCAGGTAACATCCTAGGCCCACTAAATCAAAGTTACCACCTATTGGACCACAGCATGTGTCTTTTCAAAAGGCCCATAAGTTATTTTGTTGGTTTGAAGAATAGAGTACATATTTATGAGACATATTAAAAGCACAAAGAAACTCTTGAAATAGAAAACAAGACAGACAATGCTGAGGGGCCAGCTTAGGGAACCACTATGGCCAAATACTCAGACCTCAATTGTTAGATATCTTCCTAGGATCACTTTTATGTAAGAGAGTAGTTTTTAATCTTTCATATATTTGCAAGCCCCTGTGCCAATCTGATGAAAAATATGGTTCTCTCCCTAGAAAAAAATGCACATATACACACTATACAAATTTATATATATATATGATTTTGGGAAGATCCATGGGCTTTCCCACAAAGAGGTACACAGACAGGTTAAGAACCCTGTCATAGCCTTACATCAACACTCTAATATGACCACCACCACAAAAGCTCTCTTATTTGTTTCTAAAAACAAATAAGCTCTATGAAAAATAGAACCAGTAGAACAGAAAATATACTCACCATACTAATGAAGGCTGGATTATTTATCAAGCTAGCCATGTCAAAGCTCAAGCCAGTTCCTGTCTATAAAACAATTGTATCTGAGAATCAGTCCAACCACTACAATTTCATTACAATAAATTCTGAGTGACAGAAAATATTTCACTCATTTGGCATTAACAACTTACAGGACTAGATACCTCTCTTAACTTCTGTTCTGCTATTTTCAGGTTGGATTTATAGGAATCATTTTCAGGATCAAGATCTAATGCCTTTTGATAACTTGTAACTGCTTCTTCAAATTTATTCATGGCAGTGAGGGCCAGCCTGAAAGGAATACAGAGTAGAAGATATGTGATTAAAGAACATCAGGACATCAAAAACATAGTCAAACATCTGTCTTGGCATTCAGTTCTAATCCGCATGGCACTTAATTTATTCCTTGTATTATGGTTCACAGGAGTATCACTAAAATTCCCTCTAATTCCAAGATTCTGTAAATCTGAACTCTCTCCATTTTACTTACTGAAAACCTTGGCTGTCCTGTGAATCATGAGCTTAATGCTTAGAGATCAACCTTACCTACTCTTCCATTTTTAAAGCCTAATATGTGAAATAATTTGCTGTATGAACGCCTAGAGTGAGCTCCACAAAAATGTGAGCTGACTAACAAGCCTGTGGTTATGCAAATCCGTGATGTAGCCTGAGCAATGCAGCTAGACCCCGTCTCTACAAAAAATAGAAAAATAAGCTGGGCATGGTGGCATGTGCCTGTAGGACCAGCTACTCGGGAGGCTGAAGGAGGATCGCTTGAGCCACTGCACCCAGCCTGAGATGCTATTTTAGATACTGAGGATTCCACAATGAAAAAGATAAAGTTCCCGACTTTAAGACAATTTCATTCTACCTGGGGAAGAAAAGCAACAAACATGCAAATTAAAAGGGCAATATTAAAGGAAATGAATAGGAAAGCTGTTCACAACTGGCCACACTGAAAAGACCTGAGTGATGTGAAGAAAGCAGCCATATGGAAATCAGGAGAGGAGCATTCTAATAGAAGCAGTGGTACACACAAAGGCTCTGAGAAGGATGCAAGCTTGGTATGCTTAAGGTACACAACAAAGGCTGATGAGGAAAGACTATAGAAAACAAAGTGTGGAGAGATTATGTCAGAGAGCAATTAGATACCAGATCACACAGGGACCATTCTTTCGAGTTTGGACTTTATTCTGGCTATAATAAAGTAACATGATCTGCCTGGGTGTGGAGGCTCATGCCAGGAATCCCAGCACTTTGGAAGGCCAAGGCAGGAGGATTGCTTGAGACCAGGCATTTGAGACCAGTCTGGGAAATATAGCAAGACCCCATCTCCACAAAAAATTTTAAAAATTAACCAGGCACAGTAGTACATGCCTATAGTCCCAACTACTAGGGAAACTGAGGCAAGAAGATCACTTGAGCCCAGGAGTTTGAGGCTGCAGCGAGCTGTGATGAGGCCACTGCACTCTAGCCTGAGTGACAGTGAGACCTTGTCTCTTAAAAAAAAAAAGGTAACACAATCTGATTTGTGCTTTAGAAAGATCGCTCTGGCTTTTAGGCAGAGGACTGACATGGGTGGGGGGTGGAGTGGAGGCAGGGAGACCACTTAGGAAGCTAGGGCCTAGGTAAAAGAAGTAGTTTGGACTAGGGCTACAAGTTAGATAGCAATCAACACTTGGATTCGCAATATACATGGAAACTAGAATTAATAGGACTTGCTGATATAAGCACTTGTGCCAGGTATAATGAGAATGAAAGATGACTCCTTGGCTTTTGACCTGAGCACTGGGTAGATGAATGCCAGTACGATTTACTGAGATGGGAAAGATTTAAGAGGGAAATAAGAGTTCTGTTTGAGACTTGTTAAGTTTAAAATGCCTGTTCAACATCCAAACATGGAGATGAGAAATAGTTAAATATGTAAGTATGGATTGAAACATAAACTTAAGAGATCCAATAACAATTATAGTAGATTCTCAGTCATAGCAGTTATGTTCTATAAAGTCACCATGAACACCGAAATAGCAAATACTAAAAAATTATCCTAGGGGAAATACAGGGTTAGGTTCCTGTGAACCTCTGGTCACATTTTCGTCAACCAATCAATACATAACCTTGTTTTATGTGTGTTTCTGTTTAAAGAAACCTTATTTAGGCCAGGCGCGGTGGCTCACGCCTGTAATCCTAGCACTCTGGGAAGCCGAGGTGGGCAGATTGTTCTGAGTTCAGGTGTTCGAGACCAGCCTGAGCAAGAGCGAGACCCC
>RJWJ010025948.1:0-23415 GCA_004363605.1 Indri indri
TCTTTAAAATTGGCCCGTGTTTCAGCTCAAATTAATTAGTTAGAAATTACTGAAAAGAGAAACGTATAATTGAAGCAATGATGACAGGCTTTTACTAACAATGGTGTGAATAACTTAACAGAGGCCCTTGAAATTTGGTTAATTTGAATTCTAATGGATCATCATACCTATGGAATATAATTCATTTGATGGCAATTGCTATTCATAATAGGGACTCTTCATGAAAATTGGACATTTGAGTTAAACTGCATTTATGGCCAAGAATAAAATTTATTTGATCCATAAGACAGACTTCATCAAGAATTAAATGTTCAGTCTTGAGAAATCTACATTAGAAAATGAATTATAAATGGTCTTTCGAGATTGAATTTATTATCTTGTTGATGGAGCTTTACATTTCTTTTGGTTATTTGCTACATACTCTGTAATTTCTAGAACCTTAAATATAAACACCGTGTATTGCTAATTAAACATAATTTATGTTGTCTTTTAGTTAAGTAGGCATATATAATTATTTTGGGTCTCAAAGAACTTCCTCCTCAAATCAGTAGAACTATAAAAAATTTGCCTTGTAAATTCTTTTTAAAATAGTAGTTTTGTGTGAAGGATATTGGGCTTTAAGTTCATTGTCCCAAAAGGGCCTAGAAATTCTAACTAATTTGGCATTAACGTTTTTAATATTTATATAAATCGGGTTTCTCTTAAATTGCAGTACTTCATACTTGTGCTAAATCATATATGCTGCTAAGCCCTCCTTCTATCACTGCACACTTGTTTACATTTAAATTATGTAGCTAATAGTGTATCTACATGAGTATGGAACATAGGCCTAGACACATAATGGATATTCTAAAAAGAATTGTCAAAATAGAATGGCTATGTAATACATACTTTATATGCACGCATTTGCATTTGTAAAGTTCTCAACTCATGGAAACTTTAATCACTTAGGTTGTCAACACAATATGAAAATTTTTGAAATTTCATTTAAAAATAAAAATTAATATTTAAACTTCACACATCAAACAATTGGACTGCTTTGCTCACAATGCAATCTGATAATTGCTGAGAGGATAAAACCATCCTTTAATTAGCAACATTTAAGTCAATACCAGATGTAGAAAGAAAAAGGTTCTTTGTTTTAAAATGTATCCTTTGACTATTTCTAATATCAAAACAACCTGATGTTCAAACTTCCATATTAAGATACACATGTTTAAACACTGCTCAAAAACGATTTTAGCAATTATTACAATATTTTTAGAGAGTGTATCAGAGATAGAAGAAACATTTATCTTTAATGTCCTATAAGGGATCTCTTCATATGATAAGAAATTAAACTCAGTATCTTCCAACATGATGAACCTGTGGTAATTTTAGGAAGGATAGTTGTATCTGAGTGACCTTATTTGTATGACTACCATATACAACAGCTAAAAACTGCTGTTTAATTTTAAGGCAGGCAACATCATGTTGTGTTGAAGAATCTGGTTTCTGAAGCTAGAATGCCTCACTTCACTTTCTAGCTCAACTCTATTTAACAAGTCACATAACCACTTTCTGTTGTTTCTCCATTAACAAACTAGGTGTAACAATTATACTTACCTCATAAGTTTTCTATTATATAATGATTAAATGAGTTAATGTATATAAAATGCTTAGAACAATATATGACACTCAGTAAGCTCTATGTAAGTGTTCCATCAAAAACATCTGTTTTATAATGCTACATTAGTATAAGTAAGACCCATTTTCACCCTCGGAATTGTGCATTTGTGCACACAGTAATTTAGAAATATATTTCTTACTAGGCAAAGAAATAATTGTAACCTAAGTGCAAATGACTGTATAACCTTGAGCAAGTCAATTAACAGTCTTAACATGTGTTTTCTCCAGCTACGAAATGACAAAATTATTCTACATGATTTCTAAAGTCCCTCCTGTCTTCAAAATTAATCTAAGATTCCATAGATTTATTCTGTTACATTCAAGCAAAATATCCTATAACAATAGACCAATAAAAATTAAAATGAATGAGTACTTCATTATAGTCCTTGATAAAAAATAAGTGATCAAAAATATTAAAGGAAATGCATGTTCACGTGTAGCTTTATTTTCTTATATCACAATTTCCATGGACAGGGACACCTATTATTAACACATGGATTAATTAAGCATAAAATTCCACCCAACAATATGGTGATTTGGATTGTCATTCCAGTTACGCAAATTGGAAGTTTTAAATTTAGTCTGATAGCATCAGGAAAGGCTCTCTAAGACTCAAATATAAATTTGTCTTAGCTGTAAACACAATTCTCCTTCCTTATTATTCTACCATTTATACTTAATGAATGAAAAAGACTTATAAACATCTGGTTTTGTTTTATATTACTTTATTATTTATTTCGTATGAAAAGCCTGAACATAAAGCCTTTCAAAATAAAACAGTGACAAGGAGATCAAATTTAGATAATATGTTAAGGTTTCTAAATACATCAATTTTACTCGATGTACTATAAATCAGTACTCCTTTCTCCTTCTCAATTTATCGACACAAAGGAGTTGGGAATTGGATTGTTAATGTTGGGTGTTAGTAAAGCAAGAATAGAGCATTTCCATAAGACAAACTTATATTTCTATACAATTATTCTAAGTTATCTCCAGTCTCTGTACTGATAAATTACAAAAACTAGAGTAATAAAATTATCAGCATTGAACACATCCCTAACATATAACCATTGTATTTCTATACTTACTAGTATAATACCAAAACAACCTATCATAAATATAATACCACTTGAAGATTGAAGGAGAGCCTTGATGAAACTCTTCTAGCCCTGCTTATAGGGGGACAGATTAAAGCAGTCCTTCTATCCTTAAAAGAGAACTATAAAAGAAATAATAAATGAGTATCTTAGAAAGAGTTGTGACAGTAATGACTTCCAGGAGTACTTCAAATTTAGGTGCACTGTGGCCCAGGGCTGGACTAACATCTTTCCCAGCCCTGGTGGATTGAGATAAGACATAGACACAGCTGGAAGTGGAGGTTTTGATCTGCCGAAGCCTGAGGAGAAAAGCAAGTGAGATGGAGAAGCAAGCAGATGAGCAGGGGAGCACATGTGACAGATGGAGAGAGAATGTCTCAGGATTGTCAGACCCCTCCAGCCCCCGCATCTGCTCCGGAGGCCCAGGAGAACACCTGTTCACAGCATCTTTCCAATAAATTTCCCTCTAGCTTCTGGCAGTTCAAATAAGGGTTCAGTTACCTTTCAACCAAAAGAGGCCTTGCTTAGGTCATATTTGTCAAGATGCTACTTCCTTGAAATTATAGTGACTCTGTAGCCTCCCCAAGTGTTCAGCTTCTTGTAAAACTGTTTACAGAAGGTCTGATTTATATATTCCATTACACATACATAACGAGTTTGAGAAAACCTCATACAATAAAATATTTAGGCTTATCTACCTTTCCCCCCTTGCAATTTAAGGTCAACTTCCAATTTCCTGGACCCACCCCAACCCCATCTTTCATAAAATCATTACAGGATTTTGAATACAAATTCCTATGGTTGGCTGGTTCCAAATCTTAGCAGTGTTTCAATTCCTTCCCATGACAATTTTGGCTTACTTCATCATGCTAGATCTTTCTCTGGGAAGCAGTCACAAGGAGTATTCAATATCCAAAACCAACTTTGTAGTGCCTGTAAACTTGAAGAATACATGGTGGTCTTACAATTGTAGCAAAGATTCTTGTGAGCAAGTGTGAAAGTGTTGTGGAAAGTACCCTTTTTATATACACATAAAAAGAAAGAACATATGAACTATTACAAACCACAACTGTTGTAAATGTGCACCTGGTTCTCTATGCTTGACACTTAACTGCATTTGCAATCCTCATGTATTTATTGATTGATTGACCTAAACCTCCATCAAATGCATTAGTATCCTGAGGTAGCTTAGGCAGATGCATTTAATTTACTGCCATAGAATCACGATCACCTGATGCCATAGAAACTGCCTGGTTACCTTGAACCTCATTCTAATTCACAGTGTAGTTTCAGAAGTTAGTTCCTTTGCAATACATGTATACTAGAATATGTTAGTAGAGCTTCCAGAATTTAACTAAGAATTGATACATCTGACCGTATCTGTAGATATTACAGGACAGGCATTTACAGTGTTCTACTGGCCTTGATGCCAAGAGCACTCTGCCTGTGTTACGTGCAGAATTCATATTAGAAGTTGCTGCTTTCTTTTCTATGACATGTACTAGTACAATCTCTCTAGCCTCGGCTTTTTCTTGAGCCATTATAAATTGTCAATTTGGTTCAGTCTCCAGTCCCCATTGAAACTCTTCATCATGAACTCTACACACGGCGATCTTGCCACATGCCTGCTAATAAATCCCCTAAATTACAGCATTGAGAAAAATGGCACAGCTCTGAAAAATCAACAGCCATGGCCTCACCAAGCTTTGAATTCAATTGGTGGAATTTAAGTCTCAGAACAATACCTAATAGTGCTGCTTCGATGTGAACTTCCAGTAACATCACAGATTCATCAAATGCCTTATTCTTACCTGAAGCAGGGATATTGAGAGATCATGTTATAATATGGTAACACTTCTGACTAAGGCCTTCCAAGTTTTCATTATATAAATATAATATTACTGAAAATTAAAATAGAGAAGCAACACTAGTCCTCACAACCCATACTAATGAAATTATCCCACCCCACAGACCCCCTTGGTGTTCTGTGTACAATGTCCCTTAGCATACAAAGGAACTACAGGAAACCAACTGTCAAGTAACCCCTAATATATGACAGAACACAGACATTCTTCCCTTGGCATATATTTGATTACAGAGTAGAAGGAGGCTGTGAGGTTTATGAAGTAGGGGGAAAGTGGTGGATTAAGGGTTGGAAAGTTTGGATTCTACCTTCCTGTTTTATTGGCTCAAACAAATATTTCTCTGTATTTAAACTGTCTCTAAAAGAAAGTTATAGGATTTGGTGATTTTTAAAGTTTCTTTCCTTAAAACATTTAGTGAATGAATCAGAATGGTAGATGGAAAAACATTAACAGCTTCGTAGCTGTTGTTATCCTCCCAACACTCTGCATGTCTTATCTTAGTGTGAAGCCCACCCATCAGCATGACGGAGCCTTCATAGAGCTTGTCTGTCAGTGTTGCTAAAAAAGACATCTGGGAAACAGAAGTGCGCCACTATGTTTATTCATATTGTCTTAATTTCCATTTATCTAGTCATACACAACATTGTTCTAAGAAATCATACCATCAAAACAAAGCCTGGGGTAAATATTAATAACTGCTTTCTCTGCTAGAATGTCCTTCATAAATTTATCCAACTTTATTTAGATATATATTTCTTGAAGAAAGAGCTTCCAAATTGAGTATTTTTTCTGAAACCAAATTCCTCTTTCAATATTTCTCTTAAAAAATGAAAGAGAATGTTCTCAATGGGAAAGCATAAAAGAAAATTCCACTAGGAGACAGTAGTCAAGAGCTTTGTAATGTCACTATCATGCTAAATAGAGCTTAAATGAAATAGGAGGAGAGCTGTCTCCTTGGGACTGTTAGCTGGTAAAATTGAGGGAAGTTGTGTGTTATGATCTGATCCACATATATTTAGTATATAATGAGAATAAAACTTTGACTAAAATATAAATGGAAGTAGAGACCATTTTAATGCTGGTCTGTTACTTTAAACTAGTGTATAAATATTACATATTTGTTAAAAGAATCAACTATGGGCTTAATTTTAAAACATGTAAAAAAAATTTTCAACTGACGTATACACTTGAGATGCTCAAAAACATTTAAAATGTATGATTAAAAATAATATTTGCTTGTACCGCTTTTCAGGGGCACATCTATTATGAAAAATTATATAGTCCTAGACTATAAGACAATCTTCAATTAAATACTTCAGTTATATTAAAGTTATCATATTTAACAAAAATCCAGGACACACAGATTTCAATTTCAAATAAACAATAAATAAATTTCAATGTAACTATTTCTCATGCAATTATTTTTATATTCTACAAAAGAAAGATTCATTATTTATCTGGGACTCAAATTTAACTATGTGCTCTGTTATTTTATCTGGCAATCCTTGCTATATGTTTAGTGATATTTATTCATTTTACTTTTATAGATTTGTGTATATAAAAATCTAGGAAGTTATACATTAGCTTTGACACTATACTTACAGTAAACATATTATCAAAATTAGAATGCTTTGAATAAAGCCAAGTAAATTAAATAAACAAAGATACTTTGTTTTTGAGAAAGGAACTTGTTGAAAATATTTTATAAGGTTGACTAATTCCAATTTAGCTTCTCTTTTACATGAGGAAGTCCAGCATGGATAACATTTGAGCAATTAATATTATTTAAATGCATATTCAATAGCTGATTGAAGGTGCCTAGCTCTTAAAGAATGTTTAGACTAAAGATGATAGTGATAGACACCTGCATAGCTTGAATGTAGTGGAAAAATCAATATTCATATCAAGAAATATTCTCTTAAACAAAGTGCAATATAATGAGAGATTTAGAGATTGATGGGAAAATAGCACAAATGTAAAAGACATTAAGGTGTGTGGTTTATAGAATGGTTTTCAAACAGGCTGCTTTTCAAACTGACTCACTAGATGTTTTTCTTCATCTCAATATGCTTCCCACAACTTTACTGGATTCTTCAAATATGTTTTAACATCAAATGTTCTTTGCACATTATGCTCTTATTAATTTCTAAATCAGATGAATTGAAAGGACTCCTGCAATAAAAATCTGTTTTTCTGGCTCTCACCCTTGCTATTTCCTTATCCCAACCCATTTTATGTGAGAATGCCATGGTAATAATCGGGTCAATACATTATTTAAAAGTCCCTCAAAGCTTCCTTTGTTCTTAGGAGGAAGTCCAAAGTTTTGACATGGCTGGAATGAACTGCATCTTCCCCACTCCTTATGATGTTCCACTCACGCTAGGCAGCTCTCTGAGGAGATGCCAAACTCACCAGGAAGCAGGCTACATCATATCAATTCCCCACGTATGTTTTAGATCCATCCTAGAACCCCAATGTGGAGTGATTCAGCAGTCAGGGCCCAGGTAAAGGGACAGGGATTTAGGTAAGAATGTGCATGATTCTTACCCCTTTACCCTGACACTATATCTTGCACATTGACATTCTTCCTTCTTTACTGCGCTTACTTCAATCCAAGATTCCAATTTTTTTTTAAGTAGATTAGTTACCAAGTTATTTTCTCTTTGTACTTATTTTAGTATTCTTGATCTTAGATTGTTCTCCAACTCAGATTACACTTTCTGGTCAACTTTTTGTCAAATCCTACCTTAAGCAATATGAAATTTTCACCCATTTGTAGTCTTCCCCGAAACCAACTTTCAACTTGGTCTAGGCAAATAGCTCTCTAACTTGAGCACGCGTCAGAAACATCTGAATGGCTTGTTATAAAAGACTTACCAAGTCCCATCCCCAGAATTTCTAATGCTCCAGGGCTGGATTACAACATGAGAATTTGCATTTCTTACATGTTCTCACGTGATGCTAATGCTAGTGGTTAAGGACCGCACTCTGAGGATTCTATTGCACTAAGCAAATTCAAAATCAAGAATTAAAGTGTAAAATGACAATATTCTCTCCTTACCATAAAACTAACTCATTCACCACACCTTATTATCCCTTTCTTAGATGACTGAACTCTATTAAAGGAAAATGCTCAGGATATCTTAAATTGTATTAATGCCTCTTTATCTGAAATTTTATCTATAAAACAATTTCTCTGTTCCACTTTCATAGCTAGCTCATCGGAACAGGTGTAAACATGCCTATATAATTCTAAAACCTCTACTCATGATAAGAAACCTTACTTCATCAATTTCATTTTTCAGCGTTAGGAACTTACTTTTAATCTCTGACACCTTATACTGTACAGGGTTAAAAAGGCAAAATGATGCCTTCTGCTGCTCCATCCTCAGCAATCCCCCCTCAGATTACTCTCAACCTCTTTCACAGTCTGTCCTTGTCCTGCTAGGCACCCAATTTTCCACAAGATAATCCTGCAAACTCAGTCCTAAATTCAGTTTGAAAAGATGCAAGTGACGTGCAGTTTGTGTCATGAACTGACCTAGGAATGTGTCCCAGTCAAGCACAATCCTTCCCAGAGGAACGAGTGAGAATTTTAGCCTATCCTAGCTTCTCTGTTAATTAATCATATCTGGAATATTCTTCCGCCTAAAACTAGGTTCCCTTTTTTGTTCCTGATTCATAGCAGTCTGATTTCCTTTGTCAAAGACTGAAAAAAAAAAAAATCATGAATAGATTGATTAGATGCTGCTAGCAGAATTGGGTAGAGACAGAGACAGCTGTAGGAATCCAGTCCTTGACTCAGATTCAGTCATGACCAGAATCAATCCACAGAGATAGAACACATCCAGGAAGGGTATACCTGAAGGCTTTGGCAATTTTAACAGTATCTAGAAGTTTCTCCTCAATTCATGTACCACTTGCAAATCAATCTCTGTTTGCCACAACTACCTGCTCCTTCCTAACACCTGGATGAGCACATTCATGCATTCTTTCACTGACAAAAATGTATTGAACACGTTCTGTGTGTGAGAGATTTGTAATACAACAATAGCTAGGTATGATCCCTGACTTCGAGAAACTCACAGAATGAAATGGGAAACAAATACATAAGGAAATAAGATGTCAAATTTTACTGCTGTGATAGTCTTCTGAATAGGATAGTGTGGGAATACAAAGGAGATAGTCTGTTTGTCATGGACAAAGGAGGAGAATAAGGAAAGAATTCATGGAAGAGAAGATGCTTGTACTTGAAAAACAGTCTGCTGCCAGTAGAGGCATGGGAAAGAAGGGTGACTATAAACACCACTATAAAGTCAACAAGGCAAGAATTTTATATTTTTTTAATAGATGAGAGAAGTGAAATGCTTTGAGATACTATAAAATTATTTGACTCAATGAATGTCATGAGCTTAATTAGTGGTGGAATTCAGTCAAGAACTTGGGCATTCTCATTGCAGGTCCAGTCTTTTTATACCATTCCAAGTTGAACGTTTTCTCTCAGCACAAAACTCAAGATGATTATGTTTAATTTAGAAGTTGCTAGCTGCACAATTTTTTCCTGAATTGCATGATTAGTCTCACTATAAAATCTTCCAAGTGAGAGATGACATAAGAAGTCTCTCAGGATACTCTGCCAGAACTCCACACATATCTGTATTTCAGCATTTATTTATTTATTTTATTTACATAAAATTTCTGTCTTATATAAAGGGGAAAAAGATGTTTTTCTCATTTTTTTTTGTTATTTAAACCTGCCTATATTTATTCTCTGAGCTTTTATTTGCATTCTTCAAATAATAACCTGATACTCTTTTATTATTTAAATTAAAATTGTGATCATTTTATTAGAAGGATTCCAATTTTTTCATGGGCAAAAATATTAGATTGTTAAAACCAGTCAATGACCTTTAAAGATTACCATTAAAATACTACCATTTGATTCAGCAATCCCACTACTGGGTATTTACCCAAAGGAAAAAAAGACATTCTATTAAAAAAGACATCTGTACTCAAATGGTTATAGCAGCAAAATTTACAATTGCAAAGATGTGGAAACAGCCCAAGTGCCCATTAATAAACACATAAGTGGATTAATAAAATGTGGTATATGTATACCATGAAGTAATACTCAGCCACAAAAAAAAAAAAAAAAAAAAATGACAACTACCTCTTGCATTATCCTGGATGGAGCTGAAGCCCATTTTTCTAAGTGAAGTATTACAAGAATGGAAAAACAAACACTTCATGTACTCACCACTAAATTGGTACTAATCAATCAAGACTTATGTGTACATATGGAAGTAACATTCATTCAGTGTCAGCCAGGTGGGAGGAGGAGGAAGGGATGTGTAAATTCACACCTAAGGGGTGCAGTGTGGGCTGCCTGGGGGTTGGGCACGCTTGCAGCTCTGACTCAGGTGGTGCAAAGGCACTTTATGTAACCAAAGAATTTGTACCCTGGTAATATTCTGAAATTAAAAAAAAAAACTTATTTGTGCTATTTAAAAAAAATAGGAGGAGGTTACTCCCTGTTCTAAAATTCTCTAAACTTTTCATAGAAATGGAGTTACCATGAATTAATAGGTTTACAAGTAAGCAGAACAATATAAAGTAAAAGCTTAGAAGACAGAAGTTGAGGGTCATATTATTTATGAGATGTTAGCATAAATGACCAAGCATTATCTAATCTCAACCACAATAATTGAGCTTTGTGAAAATCCTCTGAAGTTTATAAACAAGTTCACTAGAGAAGTACTGTTGCTCTTAGTCAGGGAAGACAGCACTAAACTGTGGAAACAAATTAACACCCAATGCTCAGTGACTTAGTAAATGTTTTTTCCTGGTGGGACATGCTTCCTCTATCTTGTAGCTATATAATCAGGAATATTTGGCTTCCAAGTTTGCTAAGGCAGGGCAGAGAAGAATAGAAATTACCTTGGATATTTTTTAAAATTCTGCAAACTTCTGCTCAGCAGACTAGACTGTCATCTTATGGTTTCAACCTAGTTGCAAAGGAATGTGGAAAGAAGAAATAGTCAGCACATAACGTTCCCCTGGCTAAAGCCTTGACAATGTCACAAAATAGATGCATTTCTCGTATTCATTCCTCCTTCTAGCTGGGCCCCTCTTGCCCCACCCAAGCTTGTATTCACTATTAAGTGGCTACTACAACCCCTTAGAAGTCTTATCATCAATACTAATAAGAAGAAGGTAGAGGAGGAAGAAGAGGAGAAGTAGAAGAGGAAGAAGGAACAGCTATATTGAAACCAGAAACTTCATTGCTTTTCTCTTTATACCCACTGCTAATATCCTGACAAAGCTACAGCTTTGCCCCTCCCTGTCCTGACTCTGGCCTCTGCGGCATGGTCATGCCTAATGGCTTTCAGTCTTCTAATGGAGATGGTTCTTCTTTTATCTCATGAACAAATCAACCCATCCTTAAAGCCTTGCTCAGATTTCCCTGACAAGTGAAGTCTCCCCAGAATTTTAGAGCTGAAAAAGAGCTACGTTCCCATTACTTGAGCATTTTCCTATTTAGTTACTTGCTCATATTGGTCTTCATATTTCTATGAGTTCTCTTCACAACTGAATTACAAACTTCTTGGTGGGTTGTAACTGGTCCTACTTCTTGCTGTATTAGCAATGCTTAGCAAAGTGCCTGATATATAGAAGATTCTCACTAAATATTAATTAAATGAATTGATTAACTCATAATTTTACACACATTATTCTCTTTAAATCACACAGCGCAACACTGTGTATACCACAATGAGCATTTGCAGACTGATTTTCCTTTTAAATTCTTTAAGATGAATTTCCATTGCCCATGGGAAGAGATATTTAAGTTGGCTCTTAAGCACATTTTATAATAGCAAATTTTGTTTTATAAATTGAGTTTACTTGTAATGAATTGTATCTGTCTACATTGTATATATTTGGTTTTCAAATATAGATTCACACACACATTTCAATGCAAATATGGAATTCTCTTCTACAGTTTGGCCAAATGAATATAAAAGCTAAGATGTAACTCTTGGAAACTCTACCCTGATTTTCCATTCTAATTATATGTAAATAGGAACTAGAGAAGAAATTTGGGCAATTTTAGTTGATAGTGTTTAGAGAATTGTACAAGATATCAGTACAAACAAAACTTAAATCAAAATGTATTGGTTGAAGTATGTAGAATACTGGCAGAAAGTTTCCGAGTTTAAATCCTGGGGGCGTTGCATCTCTTATAAAAATTGATAAGAACTTATAATTCCAGGCAATTTTCTTAGGGTGGAATTTCTTCTTTTTTTTTTTAACCAAGATGCACTAAACCTTAGTGAGTAAAAAGCTAGCTTGTAGTCATTTATTTATATACATCTGTGTGCCTATATTATCTTCCTGTTTTGTATTTATCCCCGAGGTTGTTTGAGAAACTACTCACTCTTTGGAGAGTGCCCCGGTATCCACATGGTTTTCAGAGACCATTTAAGCGTCAGCCTCTAAGGACTTATCTATAAAACTCATACAGAGTATACTCAGTTGATCAAAGAATTTTGCTCATCGGACTTGGAAAAAAAAAGTGTTGATTCTGGAGGATTGGTCTGGTGCCTGAACGATTAGTTGTTTCAAATCTGATTCTTAAAGCAGTTAAGTCACACCCTACCTTTGGAGAAATGGAAAGATTTAATGATAATAAAATAAGAAAAATTAAAAACATGAAAAAACCCTTGTCTTCTCTGAAGAGTGCTAATGATCCCATGTCTGCTATGCACTTCTTTTCTTTTTCCATCCGCAGATATGGTAAGTCACCATGAGGCTGAGATCTAGGGCTTTCAGTGCTGTGGGAATATTAACAGATTTCTTCTCGGGAGGAGTGGCATGGCGTTCAATCAAGGAGTTACAGGGACTTTGAAGATTGTCTAGTTCACAACTCTCTCCTTTCTCTATCCCAACAGTAAATTCTCACTGATAGGGGAGAATTTATCCTAATCTTAAAGTCTTCCCAGAAAAGGAGATTCCCTTCCTTGGCAACCTATTGCAAATTTGGATAGTCCTCACTTTTTTTTATAGCTCACCCCCTACGCAATGTTTAGTTAGCTTTCAAAAGACCACTTATATTTATTTGAAAGGCAGTCATTACATCATCAGCTTGAAAATTCTCTCTTCTCCAGACAGAATATACTTTATTTCTTTGGCTTTTCCTCAAAGGTTAGATGTTTCCCTAAATTAGTTTGTTTTTCCTCCTAAGTCTAACTAACGCTCTGTACTTTCTGTTATAATTAAAACTGTTTCAAAATGATTGTCCTGAGTCAAGATGCTGAGTATAATACAGTGCTGATACTAATGGGTGGATCAGGAGGAAGTAAGTTTGAAGGATATTTTTCTCAGGGGTATTGTTTTCTTGTTCCGACCAATGACTATTTCTCAGACAACTGGCCAAATTCACACTGACTCTAGTCAAGAAAAAAGTATTATCTTTTCTATGAAAAGCAAAATGACTTATGTGGACATCATATTTTTTATGACTACCAAATACCATACAATAATATATCAAAATATTGTATGTAACACTTTTCTCAACAATTTTAATTTAACTAGTCATGTTGGTAAGAAAAAAAAAATCATTACTGATAGAGAGGAAAAGGATCATTGTGTAGGCAAAAGTGATTTTAGAGTCGAAAGAACAAAGTAGTAGCTTTTGAGCAAAATTTAAACACACACACATACACACATATGTATCTCCCCTAAATAAACATTTATTGAGTACCTATCGTGTGTCACGAGTTTCCCTGAGGACAAATGTATTTAGTGTTCTAAAACTATTCTAATCCTTGCAACAGCCCCATAAGGTAGCTGTTGTTTTTTTTCCCATTTTACTCACATGAACCTAAGAATCAGAGAAGTTAGATAATTTTCCTAATGTCACATATCTGGTGTGTGGAAGACAGGCAGGTTCACAGTAGTGTCCTTTATCTGGTGCTCATTCCACCACATCAAAGATACCTCCTGTTATCCCTGTAAAATCAGAATTATGAATACAATGGCTAATGCACTTCCCTTTGATCCTTTTCAGCTCAATTTCCTACCTCAATACTTTTATGGGACAAAATACGAGAAACTTCTCTTTCCCCAGTATAACAATTTCCAATAATTTCCAGTAGTTTGCACATTTGTATATAGAGATAGTTGGAGACCTAGATGAAAGAATGAACACTGTATGATATTAAGGCAGCTTTTCCCACAAACCTGTATTTCTGAAAATGTTTAATAATTGAATCTCCATATTCATCTCACTCTAAATATATATAATATATATGCTACTATTTCATTATCTTAAATATGTGTACTCCCCACTTTCTAGATGTGAAAGGAATATCTTTTACTGCTCAACTGCTTTCCCTTACTCAACCCATAAGACGCATCCTGGTGAAATATAATTTTCTGGAGTCTGTAGCGTGAGAAGGGCGCTTCTGTTACCTTAATTATTGCATTGCCAGTAAATCAAAGTAATTTAAAGAGGGCCAGCTTTCCAGTCATGCCATTGCAGAGTACCAGATTAGTGGCGCTGCAGTTACACCACAAATAATGTGGCAGACACTATAAATAGACTGCTGCTTTTGCTCAGCAAATTAATAATTCTCAGATGTCTGCTTTTTAATTTCCCATACATTTCAGATCAACATTTTCCCCTCTTAACGATATTCTTTCATCGCATTTTTCATGTCTTGTTCAATAACTTGACGTTGTGTTTGTCTTTTAACTGTGGGGCTCACATTGTTCTCGACTCACCCTTTAATTGTATTGACGATCAGTGCTTTTACTGCATGATTTACTTAGCTATTATTTGGCATCAACCAGAGTTGACTCAGTTTAGGTAAAAGACTTGCTAAAAAATGGACCTTGTCATTTTAATCTCTCTAAGAACAGTTTTATTATCTGCTATTTCGTTTTGTGGTTACTGCCGCTAAACCTTATCTTGTGTTCAAAAGGGCTTTTCTCATCTTTCCCATGTGAGGAATGAACGATACTACTCTGGCCTGCATTCTTTATTTTTCCTTCAAGATCTTCTCCTGCCATCCCTCTTCTTCTTCATATCCTTCTTGATTTCTCCTTTCTAAAGTAAATAGCTTGCCCGAGATTGCGCTATCCAAGAAAATATCCATTTTCAAGAGATTTAAGAAAGTCTATATGTTCTTTCCATGACATTTCTATTGGGGTTGCAATAATTTTCTTATGTGGAATATTGTCATGTTGGAACATAGAAAAGTACTCCCCCTTTCCTTTGTATTTTACTTTTCCCTGCAAAGCGTATATATTCAAGCTCATATGATTGGAAATTTGTACAGCCCCTGGCAGTTTGGAAAGCCCTTGCACTTTCTTTAATGTATGTAATCCCCTTTTCAACACTTCCAGGTTGGCAAGAATGTACTGTCACCTTCATTTTATAGATGAAGGAACAGATTCAGAGAGTTAAGTGAATTATCTTGGGTCATATAACAAGTAAATGGCAGAGTGGAAATTCTGGTGTGACTTGTTTTTTTGTTTGTTTTCTTTGCATGCTACATCAACAGATTACACTGGCATAAAGGATTTGCCATGTTGAATTGCAAACAGACGTTTTTAAAAACTGGTTTCATTTCAAAGTAAAATAATATCATGTTTCGCTTTAAAACAGATAGCTTTCCGACAATAATATATACAATTAAAATATTGAACAGCATTATTAATCATTATTCCCAGGCCCGCTGTAGAGTCATTCAGGACTCAAGACAGTAGTCTGTTTTTATTTTGCCATTTCTCACCCAGGCATAATATCTTTCATTGTCTGGTAATATTAGAGGCTGTAGCATGTACATGACAAATGTCTATGGAATATAAGTTTTCATAATGCCATTTTATGGGGCAGCTTCCTTGGGAGATAGTTAACTACTATTGGTTACTAGAATTATAGCGCTGCATTTAAGAGTTGAAAGTGAGTTTAAAAATGTTTTGGAAGCATCCCTAACTCAAAGCCAGCTTTATTATGTTTTAAAATAGATTCTACAGTCCACTAACCTAAAACACAAACTACGAACTACGTGGCCTATAATGAAAATAAAATGAATATTCAGTGTAGTGTTTAATTTTTTAAAGTTAATTACTGCATAGTCATACCTTTTTTATAACTACTTATTTGTGTATATCAACGTTGGGGACAACTGGAAGGTCAAATAGTAAACTCTAATGCATGATGCTGGAATGTACATTTTAAAAAAATGAGATGCATTAGATCTCAGTAAATACATTTAATGAGGCAATTATTATTGTTGGCAATTTAAATAAGTGGAATTTTAAATATTGCAGAGGTCTTTACTTTTCTCAATAGAGAGAAGGAAAAGATAATTGAAAGTTAATGAACAATAGAAAATATACCCCCATGGAAAGTGTTTATGGAAATTGTTTGCCTGAATGGGTATTTAGTAAACTACCTTCGGCTCTCATTTTAACAAACAATTTAACAAACTTTGATTGGGCTTATACTACCCTGTGCCAGGCCCTCAGGGGACAAAGACAAATAAGCTGTTCCTCACCATTACGACACTCTTCATTCTGGTAAGTTCTGTGTAAAGAATGAGGTATGTGAGAGAGATTGGGGAAACACCAGTGGAGGGCAAGGCTTCTCTCTGACTGTATTGGCAGTGGCTTGAGGTATTGGGGGAGGGGGGAATAGAGAAAGCGTCATGTGATAGAAGTTGAAGGAGGAGCCCAAAGGACAAGTCAGACAGAAGAATGGAAAGAAATTAGATTTGGGTATCCTAAACCTTGTGTAAGTCCATCTTTTCCCCGTCAAGATATTAACTCTTTTGTCAAATAAAAACAAAGTATGTCCAGTGTATTCAAAATAAAAGTAATCACGTCAGTACAAGATCTAGGCATTTGCAGGCCTTTGATGGTGTTATGGGTAATTATCACGATCTGCAGCAACTCATCAAGGAAACAAATGAATCCTTGAAGAAGTTTGGTTCTCACTCCAGCAGAAAAGAATGTGGGTAATGAGGAAGGAATTTCTCTGATTTTCTGTTTTTTATTACTGATACCATTGAAGTCCAAGTTATTGGAGGTGATAACAATTATTAGTTTACAATTCACTTTGGTTCCAGCTTCTATTGTTGAACCATCATTTCCAAGGGAATACTTCAACGTGAGTTTCCAGGCTTGGAACTACTGTTGCATTTTCTTTTCCTCATTGCATACGTCGGCCTGTGATCTGATTAAGGCAGGTCTTAGAATCTAAAGTTTGTAGCAGTGTCATATGTAACAAAAAGGAAGAAGAAAACAAAAAACTTTGCAAAGCATATTGTGTAAAAAAATGCCGCCTGTTAAGTATTTCATTATTTATTTGCATGGATCTTTACTGTAATTGTCAGGTAGGAAGATGATGTCTCTCTGTAATAATTCTAACTAAAGGGATGCTTTAATTGGAGATCTAATGGAGATAACAATAAGAATTATTTGAGAATGACAACCCACATGATTGAGATAAAATAAAAAATATACATTTTTATTATATTTAACAAGCAAATATAGATGCGAAATGTTGCTTCAAATATGGCCACCTTGGAGTCTCAATTTTGATCCAGTCTGGGTTCTTGCTCCTCTGACATAACTGTTCTTCTTCCACTAATGCTGCCTGTGCCCAGTGCTAATACTATACCATTCTAATCTAAAGCTAGTTTTAAATATGGTTCATATTTTTTTATTTACTATATCAGATAAACCTTCAGATTGCTTTATGGTGCTTACTCATAAGCCCAGGCACGAGTCTTCTTTCTCCGTCTGCATGGGGCTCTGTGCTTTGTGTGGCCTTTGTCTCCAGTGTGTTGCCTAAAGCTCCGTTTGGTGGACTAGTTGGGTAACTTTCCGTTGTGACCTAAACTGGGGATGGCTTACTTGCCTCTCACCCCTCCAAGACAGAAGTTCTAACACCATTCCATTTATTGATGTCAAATATTAACCATGCGCCTGGTATTAGAATCTCAGGATTTGTTCTACCATCCACTTAATGTCCACTGTTTGGTGAGCACAAGGAATAGATGAGCATTGGAACTGCTTTGCTTTGTGATTCAGGGCGGTGCAAACCCAGTAGCAGATACCTGCTAAACATGAAGTGAGAATTTATTCACCAAACTGCAGTTTAATCAGTCATTTATTTATGTCCTTAATTTTCAAAATGTAGAAGAGACTCTCGGACCCAAGCAAATGTCTTTTGAACAGGAGCCACAGAAGATACTTTACTGGCCTAGTGTCGTCATCCTTTTCCATCCAGTTGGGTTCTTTCTCCTATAATAATACATATTCTCCAAATAGCTCATCTTAATTACCATATCTTTTTCTGCCCCTGAGGAACTAGTGTCTAAAAGTGATTTACATAATTTTATGCAAAGAATGTGTGTTTCTTGATTCCTTGGTTGCTTTAACTTCATTCTCAAAAACTTGTGTCGTATACATATCATTTTTAATTACTGTGGTAAGCTTTTAGCTTTCCTCATACTGAACAATCCATCAAATTGTCTCTCAATCTTGCCTTAATATTGAGATGATGATGGTTTATTAACATTTTTATAGTTCACATTCTTGCATTAAAAAACCATGTTTACATGAATGTATTCTCAAGACAAAAAATTCCGAACAGTACAGAATTATACAAAACAAAACATTCAAGTCTCCCTTCACTTCCTCTCCAATTCACTGCCTTCCCAGAACTAACCATTTCAACAGTTTGGAATATATTTTCCAAGCATCTTTCTATGAATTTACATATATACATATGTATGCAACATGGAACAGACAGATACATTAATTTACATAACCGTATGTATTGTTCTGTGATGTATTTTTACTCATTTAGCCATATGCCTGATTGGTGATTATACGATAATACATACATTTCTACCTCACTCTTTTTAACAACCTCAAAATATTGCATAATACAGAGAAACCATGTATTTTTTAACCACTTTCCTATTGCGGGAGCTTTAGTTGAGTTCAAATTTTTTACCATTCAAGTGGTAAAGCAATGAGCATCCCTTATTGGCATATGGTGGTATTATGTGTGATGATTTCTCAAGATTAAATTTTTCCAGTTAGAATTGCTATGTCAAAACAAAATTACATAATTCTAATTTTAATAGACATTGAAAATTGTCTTCCAAAGAGGCTTTAACAATTTAAACACCAATCACAAGATCAACATTTGGTATATTAATAATAATTATATTTTTCCAACCCTATGAATGAAAATTTAGATCTCGTTTTCATTTTCATTTTCTTTATTGTTTTTTGGACATTTATTATGCTTAGAATTCCCCGACAATATATTATGTCCGTGCTTTTTCCTATCACCTTGTTAACTTATTAAAACAGTTTACATATTCCAGATGCTAGTCCTTTGTGTATACCACTAATTTGGTGGTGACTCCCAATTTTAAGCCCTCTATACTTATTGCTTATTTTTATATATCTGATTCATACAAGTAGATATTAAACTCCATTAGTGCAGGGTCCTTGTTTTATATCTTTATTATTGCCCTCAGTACCCAAGATGGACCAAGAAATAGGCACTTAGTATTGATTGTCGATTGATGATGGAGACTACAGCAGAAAAATCAAGACAAGGGTCAACAGAAATGTGTTGCTGGCTCAAGGCTCAAGGCCAGGAGCGACAAAGTCAACTGTGGTTTATTAGGTGGATTATCAGTCCTGAATGTGTAAAACCAGAAGTTGAAAGGGATTTGCATACCCAGAGATGTGACCACTCATTTTTATCTGTTTGGTCATTCACTTATTTCATTATTATACTCAGTCATTCAGCAAATGCTGTGTTTATCTTCACTAATTTGTTTAGCTCTTTCCATGATAGTCTACATGGAAAGGTGGTTCAAGCCAAAATATATTCAAAGGCTTCTATTGTGAAGTCATGTCCTAAACGTTATTCCACAGGCTGTATGCAAAAGCCAATTAAAACATTTGGACACAATTCATTTTCCAAATCCCTGGTGTTCTATAGTTTCTTTTTAATTCAGCCTTATTTAATAAAAATCTCTTCAACATACCTATTTATAAGCACATGATTTTGCATGTAGATGTAGATGCTTTTAAGTGAACAGAGGTGCTAGTTTTCTCAGGAAGAAAGGGTATGTTCAAGATTCAAGCAAAATACAGCAGCCCTTTTTTCATATTTTACTATTTCTCTCACTCCCAATTTACGTATACACTTCACTTCTGAATGCATTTATTCACTTATTTGCCAAATCCTTAGGTAACAGTCAATGTGTTCTATTTCTAGTCAAGAAGGCATGGTTTGTGATTTGGAAGGATATGGTTTGCTCTAAATGATGTTTTAAAAAACGTCGAGTTCATTTTTAATCAGTGTTATTATGCAAGTTGTGGAGAAAACTATCTTTCTCACTCATCCTGTACCTATAATTCTGAAACAGCTTTTTTCTTTAGTTGTCCACATTTTTTTTTTTAGTGAGAGGGGAGTTAAGGGATGGATGGGGTAACTTTTTCTTTCAAAGCTGTTCTGGACAGTGTGTGTGTGTGTGTGTGTGTGTGCGCGCATGTGTGTATGTGTGTATAACTGTTATTTTGGCCAGAGAGGGATAAATATATTTTATGCAATCACGTTAAAATTTTTTGATTCCTCTTAAAATCCTTAGAAATACCCTCACATGTCAAGATCTTAAAATGATCATTTTATAGTCATAACACAGAATATCTCTACTTTCAATGGAAATTTTACTAATAGGAAAAAATCAATGGTCCAGTCAAACGTCCTTGGGTTACTCTTTTAACTGAAATGGGCCACTGTAATCATACCTCTAACAAGCCTATCAAAATTCTAAGAAAGGTAAATTACCAGTTTATGAATTTAATATATATAGCAAAAATATTGTTTGTATATACCTTTTGTATATGTTATATTAGAGCTGCATTTTGACATCTATACTGCATTTTGACATATATATACAATCTACTTAATATTTATAATAAATGTGAAATTAAAGGACAGTCAGATTTTCTGAAATATTTTAAGAGAAGCACTGAAATATGTGGACAGAACAATAGGTTAAGATTAAGAAGTCTTGAGTTTTAGTGCCTATTGCCACAAGCTACTTTGGTAAATTAACAAAATGTCACTCATCTTTTCTAGATATGTGTTTTTTCATCTATAAAACAAGGAGCTTGAACTTGGCAGTAGTATAAAATCCCTTCTAGCTGCTAAATTCTATAAAGCAGTATAATTTTTCTATTTTAAATGATTACAAAGGTTTATAGTTTTTATAGCTTTGCTTTTACGACATCTTGTTGGTCATATCTGTGATTTATTCAATGCCAAGTCCTGCTCAGGAATACAGTACCCCAATTACAACATTATTTCTATGGAAAGAGAACAATATGTTTTAGGATGAGCCTTTTTTGATAGAATTTATATGAACACATTATATCAGAAATGGGGAATTGCCTGTTTGCTAGTGTATTTTAGTTTCTTTCAGAGCAAATTCTCCCAATGGGCTTGTTTGTTTTCTAAATACTTTTATCTTAAAGTATTTTTTTAAAAAAGTATTGCTTTGTGGGAAATAATTACTCATGCATAGCGATTTTAACCAAAGCCTTATAGTTAATCTCTTTGGGATCAAGATCAAAGGATACTAAATTTTTAGTATCCTTTTCCTCCCTTTTGGCACAAATGCTTAAATAGAACAGTGTGTAACATGAACTCTATACTACTTTCTGCTATGCTAATCCAGGAACATTAGCACATGTGGCTAATTTTACTTTGGATTGCTTAATTTTTATAGTTTTACCTTCAGAACTTCAGCAGTCCTTTAATACAGTTTGAGTGTGCATGTGAATATTCATAAAAATAAGTATATGTTTAATGCATACAGAGTTTCCATCTGGTATGATGAAAAAGTTCTGAAAATAGGTATCAGTGATGGTTGCAGAACATTGTGTATATATTTAATGCTACTTAATTGTATGGAGAAAAATGGTTAAAATAGTAAATTTTGTTATGTATACTTTGCCACAGTAAAAAAATAAGCATAGGAAGACCATTGCATTATTATTTCCGGAGTTATATTGGTAGACTCAGAGGAAAATACTTTCCTGGAGAGAATCAGAAAATACTTCACATTATGATTTGAGGCTAACTTTTTCTATGCCGGATGCTAGATGTCTCACTATCTTCAAGCAAGTCTGCTTTAATAATGATTTGAAAGTAATATCTCTGTCTCAAGGGTGTGATGACCTCTGTGGGTCTATTAATTCCATATCCATATACATGTTTATAGTTCTTATCTTATAACCAGAATATTCACCTCTGTCATTTTGATGATACAGATGTGAATGGAATACACAATTACAGTTGCTAGAGCAAGAACAGACTAACTGCGAGAGAGAGAGAGAGCTGCATCCCCACAGGTTTGCAAAGCTTTCTCCTTTGAGTTATTATGTACAATGTAGTTTTCTGGTGTTTACAAGAGGCTGATTATTACCTTATTCTCTGGTGTGACAAAATCAATATAAATGAAAGGATATAGAGAAATACTCAAAATACTATTCGGGTGGAAAGTTCTGAATTTGAAGATGAAAGTCAATTTGATGTTAGGGAAAATGTCAAAATCATAAACAGATTTGAGTTTCATTAAATCCAGAACATACTTAGCAGTTAATAGTTTAGGATATAATCCTTTTTTATGATGGGATAGAAAAAGAATGCTCCTGCTCAAGAGAATTGGTTTTATACTTTTTCTTAGTTCCTGCAGCACTTAATTCAATGCATTTTCATAGTAAACTGTGTGTAAATATTTTGCATTTGAAATTGATTGGCACAGTGTTAGACCAACTTTGAGCAACATTGATCAATTTCATGTCACGGTTCACCACTGTCTCTCTGGCTTCATTCAATCCTTTATTCTGCATTAAATGCCTAACTCCATTTGGTGTTAGGTTCAATTATAAAACAAACAAAAATTTTTAAATATTAAAAATTTAATCAATTAAAATTTAAATATTAAAAACCTTTCCCATTCTCATGTAGTTTTTTTGTAATTAGAAAATCTGTGCTTTAAACCAGACTCAGGGGATAGTTTCAAACCAAAATTTGTATTTTGTGTGAAAGATAAAACAGGATAGCATTGACTTTTCTCTCATCAATCTAAATGTCTTCAGGAAATATTCAGGATACAGAAACAATACAATAGACTAGGCTTTGTCAGGCAATACTTCACTGACAGAATAAAATGGGGTAGCTACAGTGGGGGAACCTTCCAGAAGAAATGCATAGATGTTAGGCAGAGAGTAATAGAAACCGAAGAAAATAGTGACACAGGTGACCAGATGTCTGTTACAAATTCATTTGCTAACATGAAATGTTTCAAGTGTTGTGAGTCTTTTTTTTTTTTTTTTTTTGAGACAGAGTGAGTCTCACTCTGTCACTTTGTCACCCAGGCTGGAGTACAGTGGCATAATCATAGCTTACTGCATGCAGTCTCAGACTCCTGGGCTCAAGTGATCCTCCTGCCTCAGCCTCCTGAGTAGCTGGGACTACAGGCACGCACCACCACACCTGGCTAATTTTTTTATTTTATTTTTTTGTAGAGACTGGGTCTCATTATGTTGCCTAGGCTCGAGTCTTTATTCATTTGTAAACACTAGGTGATGAATTATTACATGAATTTTTAATAAACATTCTTAAATATTTGTATAGTTTACTAAAATGAGCATTATGTCTTGATAATTATAGC